>JAGEOH010000131.1:0-98355 GCA_032207245.1 Pardosa pseudoannulata
ACTACTAACCTTATCGCTTTTAATAAAGCAAAAGCTTATGCCAGAAAGGTCAGACGCCGTTCCCAGAAGGAGTCTTGGGTTAAATACATTTCGAGCATCTCCAATTCTACTTCCAGTAAAGAGTTATGGTGCAAAGCAAAAAGGGCAATGGGTATTTATTGTAACCATCCTATCTCCACTCTTTCACATAATGGGAATATTATCTCACATATTAAAGATATCGTTAATACTATTGGTAAAGCGTTTTATTCTGCCTCTAGCAAACATTCATATTCAAAGGAATTCATTTCCTACAAAACCATCTCTGAAAGACGAACTTTAAACTTTAAAACCTCAGTAAATATTCCTTACAATAGCCCTTTTGATATACAAGATCTGTCGTCATGTCTCCATCAGTCTGGAAACACTTCTCCTGGTCCTGACGCTATTTCTTTCAATATGTTAAAACATCTTTCTTTCAGTTCTCTTATAAACCTGCTTTACCTCTATAATAGAATCTGGATAGAACAAATCTTTCCAACCTCATGGAAAGAAGCTATTATAATCCCAATCAACAAACCTGGTAAAGACGCCAGTAATCCGTACAACTACCACCCCATTGCCCTTACTAGCTGCTTATGCAAGCTTCTTGAAAAGATGGTAAACAAACGCCTCGTTTTTATCTTGAAGAAGGAGCATCAGATCCATCCTTTTCAGAGTGGTTTCAGGAAAAGTAGATCTACTCTGGATAATATTCTTTATCTGGAATCTCAAATTCGTAATGCCTTTGTGAGGCGAAATCACTTGATGTCACTTTTCTTTGATATAGAAAAGGCTTACGATCATACCTGGAGGTATGGTATTCTACGTGATCTACATCGTTTGGGTTTTAGAGGTAACTTACCAAGTTTTATTAAAAACTTCCTTTCATATCGGCAGTTTAAAGTCTGTATGAACGGCATATTTTCTGACTGCTTTGTGCAAGAGTAGGGCGTTCCTCAGGGTTCAGTTTTAAGTGTTACCTTATTCTCTATTAAGGTTAATGATATCCTAAGCCAACTTCCGTCTACTGTACATGGGTGCTTATACGTTGACGACTTGCAAATCTCTGCACAAGGTAAAGACATCCGCTTCATTGAGCGGCAATTACAAACCACGATTAACCGTATACTTAAGTGGTGCAGTCTCAATGGTTTTAATATATCTGCGGAGAAAACCACTTCCATTCACTTCTGCGTAAACGCGGGCTCCATCTGGACCCTGAGCTCTTTTTAGGTTCTATTAAATTTGACGTTCACAATTGTGTAAAATTTTTAGGGGTTTACTTCGACAACAAACTTACGTTTGCCAACCACGTTTTTTTATCTTCGTTCCAAATGTGAAAAAGGCTTAAATCTTTTAAGGGTTCTTTCCAACACTTCTTGGGGTGCTGATCGGGAATCCATGCTTCGTGTGTATGGAGCAGTTATTCGATCTAAAATGGATTACGCATGCTGTGTTTATGGCTCTGTCCGTTCTTCCGTTTTAAAAAAACTTGACGCTGTGCATCACTCTGCCCTCAGAATCTGCTCTGGTGCTTTTAGGACGTCTCCCATTCCTAGCCTTTATGTAAGTAGTCATGAGCCATCTCTACATCACATTCGTAATAAAATTTCACTATCCAATTACTTCCGTATCATCTCTCATATCACCCATCTGTTAAGAAACATGCTTTTAGATAATCCTCTGGATAATATTTATTGTCATCGTCCATCTTGCATCCCTTCTTTTGGTGTCAGAATTCGCGAAGGTCTCGAAAACACTCAACTTGCTACCATCAATGCTTTGCCTTTCCTCCTATTTAATACTCCACCCTGGGAAAACATATCTCCTATCTGCAGCCTTTTAAAGGCTTCACTAAAGACAGCACTGACCCACATATTTACCATCAACTTTTTTTATCCTGGAAAAATTCTTATCCGAACTACGAAGAAATATACACCGATGGCTCTAAATATAAAAACTATGTTGGCCTAGCATATTGGAGTAACTCTGTCACTTCTAGCTACAGTCTTCCCTCTTTTTGCTCCATCTTTACGGCCAAAACGATTGCTATTTACGAGGCTCTAAAACTCATCTCCATCAGCAATAAAAAGTACTACATCATTTATTCTGATTCTCTGAGCGAGTTGGAAAGTATCACATCCGGCACTAATTGTTGCAGCTACATCTCCAGTTCTATAAACTATATAAAAAACTTACTTTGTCCGGTTTTCCCATTTTACTCTGTTTGGTTCCCAGTCACGTGGGTATCCCGGGCAATGAAAAGGCGGACGACCTGGGCAGACATGCTACTGTCCCCTACCCTGGCCCCATCCGATATGAAGATAAAAAAGTGTATTGCTATGGTCACCATAGACCGCTGGAAAGCCGACTGGAACCAGGAAACGGGGAACAAGCTTCATTCTATTATCCCTACTGTTACACTCTGTCCATCAATATCCAATCGGAAATTAGATGTAATATTATCCCGTCTTCGTATCGGTCACAGCAGACTAACCCATAAACATTTACTTTTGACTGAGCCTCCTCCAAAATGTTTCTTTTGTAATACTCATATCACTGTACATCATATTTTAACTTCATGTCCTGTTTTAAAACGTTTTTACTATATATATTTTAAAACTTACCATCCTGCATTGAATGATCTTTTAGGCAAAACTCCTCATCGCAAATTCTTTGAATTTCTCATCTGTATCAATGTTTTAAACCTCATTTAATGCTCTAAAGTTTTTAATTGTAATTTTTATAATTCATCGTTTACCTCTTGTTTTTTCTTAATTCTTAATTTTTTGATTAGTAATTTATCTTTCTTTTAAATTGATTTTCTTTGTTTTATGTGCTTATTTGTTTGGCGCAGCATGTCCTCACTTGGATCTTGCGCCAGTAAACACCAACCAACCAACAAATTTAGTTGGGTCCGGTCTCACGTGGGTATAAAGGGCAATGAACTTGCAGATAAAGCAGCAAAATCAGCTAAAACTCACCTCGCCGTTCAATTGCCATACTGTGATATCAAAAATTTTGTGACTCAGCTGGTTGAAAGAGAATGGCAACATTGTTGGGATGAACAAACTCTGAATAAACTTCAAGCTATTAAAGCTCGTATCACTATGTGGCCTTCGATTCCTTCTCGCCGGAAAGATGTGATTGTAACTCGTCTCCGAATAGGACATACTCGTCTCACTCATCGTCATTTACTCGCAGGTGAACCAGCTCCCACTTGCCTTCACTGCAAGGTTGCTGTCACCGTGAAGCACATTCTTTTAGACTGTCCTATTTATAACAATGTTAGACTTTTATACTTCCATTCGCACAACATTCCATTACCCGCCTTACTTAATGCTACCCCTCATCAAAACCTTTTTCGGTTTTTGAAGCATATCGGCTTTTATCAACTTATTTAATTCTTCACTCCTTTTTATTTGACATTTTTATATTCAGCTTTTCTTTACCCATTTTTGTCGTTTAATTCTCCACCAGTTTTATACGTTTTTATAAGATATTGTGTACCACTTTGTCTTCTTCTCTTTTACTTTTGTTTTATTTTCTCTACAGCTTTTTACCCTGTATGAGGTCTCTTAACCATGTGTTTGGCACAATATGTCCCATGAGGATACAGTGCCATTAAACATCAAAAACCAACCAACCATCTTTATACATTTTATAGTTTATTTCTCCCTGTTTTTATCCGCTTTTTATAAACTATTGTGTACAACTCTGTCTTCTGGTCTTTTACTATTTGTTTTATTTTCTATACAGCTTTACACTGTATGAGTTCTTTTAACCATGTGTTCGGCACAATATGTCCCTTATGGATACAGTGCCATTAAGAGTCAACCAACCAACCAACCAACCAACGTACCGGTCACACTAGACTAACCCACTCTCATTTGCTTTCGTAGGAACCTCTTCCTCGTTGTCCACGCTGCGATTGCCAACTTACGTTCGTCATTTATTAACTTCTTGCCCTCGTTTTACTCGATTTTATCAAATGTACTGTAGTAATGGCAATTTGTTTAAATCATGTTTTGGGTGAATCCCCACTGCCTGCATTATTTGACTTTCTCAAGCGTATTTGTTTTTATTGTTCTTTATAATGATTTCACTTTATCCACACTTTTCTCCTTTCACATTCGTGTTCTGTTTTTAGTGTTTTGAAATATTTACTCTGGTCAATATCTTTTGTACCTATTTAAAATATACTTTTGATCTATTGATGTATGTTCTTCTGTGTTTCAGCTTTTTTTCATCTTGTCGTCGTTGGACCTTGTGCCATTAAAACTCATTCGCCTAACCAACCAGAGAAGAGTAATCTGAGAGTTTGAGCTCCTAGATGAAGACAAGTGGAAAGCATTATAAAAGAAGGCCTTTAACCAATCATCTGCCGCTGGGTACCAAAAAATAGTAGCATGATTTGAAAACAGTTTAAATATTATACTGAAATTTAAACACATTAATATTTTAATATCATATAACAATTATTAAAATAGGTAACTATATTTGTAATTTATCTATGCATCAATTAACCTGATAACCAAACGTTATTTATATTACAACCTAATAAATGTATTAAAGGAAAAATAATTTTCTTTTAAAGTAATTGACTCGTTCGTTATTACTTTTACTTTTTCATGAAAGAAGTTTAAGGACGTTTAAAGATATCAAATACAATAATGTAGATATAGGGTATGTTATATGCTTTTGCATATAATATTAAATGTACATACGTTACATATGCAATTCTTTGATTTTAAATATACTTTTTGTTACTAGAAAATTAATTACAGAGAATTAATGTTTTTCAGTCTTTCACGAAAAATACTTATTTAACCATTTGTTTTTCTTTATTTGTTAAGTTTACTAAAACGTTATGATATTATTATTTTAGTGACAAACATATTCGGTGAAACTTAACAACCAAATTAAGTTCAAATATATCATTACAGTCTAAAAATGAGAAATTAAAAATTACAAAAGACTCATAGAGATGGATATTAACAGATAATTTGATAAGCGAACAGGTGCAAACAGGTAAAAATACTTAATGAATGGGATGATAATCAATAATACCTCAAATCAATGCTACCCAGAGAGAAAGTTTGCAGGCTTAAGTGCCATGAATTAAAAAGTGGCTCTCCTAAGTTTGAAAGGAAATTCAATTGATGAATATTGTACATACTGTATAGCAATCTAAAAAGATGAAACAGATGTAAGTTTGGATGAGATTTTTTTTTGTATTCTTTTCAAAAATTCCATTTTAAAAGTCTGCTTTAATTATGTTTGGTAGGAGTGTTTAGATACAGAATTAAATATTTGTTATTAAGTGTAACGTCATTAGTGTGATGATAGATTTTAAAATATTATATAAAAATAATTCTGATTGTTTAACACGAAATTCGCAGTGTTATTTTAATGCTGAAACAAAAACAAACAAACCCAATTTAGGATAGTAGTCTTCGATTAGGTGTTGCCATATGTTACTATCTTAATAAAAATTTTTGTTTAGAATACAGACCAATAATTAATCGACTCATTGAATATAATCAGCTTATACTAACTGAGCGGGACTGAAAGTCATTTAGGGGAAACATTTATAAATTATAATTTTGAATAAATAATAAAATATAAGATGTAACACTAAAAATAAATTATGTAATCGAACTATTAAAACTAAAATATTAAGAACATCTATAACAAGTTATCGAATTTGAAACCAAATTACTCGTATTTAGACGTCTTTATTATGTAGTTATGCACACAATACCAAATTAGATTTCAAAACTGTTCCAATGTGTTACATCATCGTATAAGTTTGCAGTTTTTAAAATTCTATAATAGATTTTTCTGAAAATTGCTTTCAGCCTTTAAAATGTGTTTTGGGATTTCATAAACTTAGGTAAGTATTATAGACTAAAATACTAAAACATCAGTATGTAAAGCATTAAAATGAAAACTGATTCTCAAGTATAAGAGCAATTTAGATTCTGTTCTGTCTTTTGTTCTTTTCTGTTCGAAACCTGTATGTACTGTTATAGGAGGGCTAGAGTATATAAGGGAAATCTAAAGCTTGGATTCTTTGTTTTCGTGAAATTTTCTGTGAAAGTCGAATTTAAGTGATTATCTATTACGGATTTGAAATAAAAATTCATTTAAACTAATTTATTTTTCAAAAATATCTGTATTATTATCGAAAACAGTTTTTATTATTTACAGTTTTTCTCTTTCTATTTGTTTGGAAGCGGGGAGATTTATAAGACTTAATTATTCATTCTGTAAACTGAAAATAAACTTGATCAAAAATTTTTATGTGGTTAATTTTTATTAACGTCTTAATACAAATCAAAATGACAATTTTAAGCTATAATTACCTAGGATCAATGTCTATAATTTATTATAGGGTTCTTAAATTCACTTAAGTTCATATTAAGTTTATAAATGAATAAAGTTCTCCAAGTGCTTTTAAAAGAAGGGAATTACTGAGCTAAATACAATTTCATTTACTACAAGGGAATGTTTTTAAATGAACTTTCAGAATAACCATACTCTCAATTCTATTCGTTATAAAGTTAATTGTTAAATATGCATTACTATGCTGGGAAAGTTATTTGTTTAATATTTGTGGGACTGCATAAAAACTATAAATAAATAACACCCAAAGTCCTTTTTATTGCTGTTCAGAGAGAGATCGAAAACTATGCTGTAAACGTGTAATTACGTGTTAACCTTGAGGTGAGATGACGATGAGATAAGCCTGGTTTTATAACGTTTTAGCAGCTGTAATTGGAAGAATTCTATCCACGATGAGATAGATCATAACGAAGACGACTGAGAAATAAGATTATAGCTAAACTGTTAATGAACTAACGACGGTTATTAAATTTGGATAGAGTTGTTTTGTTTCAACTCCACAAATAAGATTTTTTTTTTAAATTCTATTTCGATACAGTCTGCAATGACAAAAAAAAATTAATTTTTAAGGTCACGCTGATCAAAATCTCTTGTATACTTGTATTTAAATATAAACATTTCAAATCTTTAAGCATTTTTAAAAATGGGAATCTTTATATATTTCAAATGCATATAGCTTTCACTACCTTTATATTTCTTTAGTTTATTATTCTTTCCCTTTTCCATTCTTTTAAAATTTATCGATTTGAAACTTCGGATATATTTACTGTTTTATTTACTAATATTTGCATGAAAAAAAATCTAAGGTGGTATTTTCAGTATTTTCTACAATAGTATCCTAAGCCGTTGCGTGAAAAACACATGGTTTTATGTTTTTACAAAAAACGAAACAATATACACTTAGTTTGTATCGTTTCAGTAGAAACATATTAAAAAATCGTAATAAATTTTTAGTAAGCAGAATGTATAAATCAGAAAAATTATATTGAATATTATATATTTATTTGTTATTATATCTGCATTAAGCACGAAAACGGCAGCAGTGTTATAATTCCTCTATAGTTCCGGAAATCTAAATTAATCGAGTATCAAAATTAAATCTTTGTGGAGTTTCTTATTTCTCAGCTTTCTACTTATCTTGCTACAAAAATTTCAAGAAATAATGGTATAAACTTACTTCTAATTAAATTTATTTTAAATTAAATTAACCCATATAGGAAGGAGTATTATTATTGTAAATGTTTTTATGTAATATCATTGATGAGACAAAAATATAGTTAATTAACAGGAATTACATATTATTCTATACTTTATTGAATTAATCACTTCAAAACATACTCTATTCTTTAGAAAACCATAAAATTTCTAAATTGATGCAATGAATTTCCCTCCCTCGGCAATAGAAAATCTTTTGTTTCCTACGTGGCTCACCCGAGTAAATTTTTTAGCGAATAGTAGATTGACATCAGAAGGCATGGAAAGTTGAGGTCAGAGACAATACACTAAATTTCTGATGACCTTCCCTAATGGTTACGACAATTACATCAAAGAGAGGTAATATTCACAGAACACTGCACGCATTCATAAAGAAAGTCTGACGGCGTTAGCGACGGACGAGTCAAAAGGATAAACTGTGCCGGCATCATAGCGAGTCGACTATGACAGGGGAAAAGAATAGGAAAGAACAGGTTTGTATATAGAACAGAAAGACGAGAGAAAGACTTTTTGAGAAATCTCCTCCAGATTGGTAGAAGCCTACCAGCCACTTGATCTATTTTCGTAAATCACTGCAGTAATTCCTATTCTCACATTCCCCTCAGGGGGTTTACTTACTTTAGGTAAACACGGGTGTCTCAATCCTGACGTACCCCAGCGAACTTTAATCTCTATTTCCGTTTCCTCTCCTCTTGTCTCCTACTTTATCCTTTCATTTTTCTCCCTCGTTGGGGTTACCTCTTTGGAGGGGCATGCTTTTCTTGTGATGCTATGTTCCATTATGAACATAGTTTCTCGCGAATTGTTAACTGTCCACGTGTTTGCCGTGCTGGGAGACCCGTGTCCAAGGAAATGAGGATCCTGGTAATTGAGGGGATTCCCCGTGAGGGAAATCATCTTTATGGAATTTCTATTTTGGCGGGGAGTTTCCAACACGTTGCTTTGGCCTCGGCTTCGTGTAAACGGGAGGTACATATTGGTCCACATGTACCAATCGGCTGGTCGGTTTTTGGCTTGAACTAAGCGATCGGTGTACTTTCTTGATTGTTGCATTAAGGGTGGTAGAAGCTTAAGGAGTACCTGTGATCGTATAGATCCCGGCTAGCACTGGTGTAGGTTATTGGATCCCCTTGTTGGGAACCGTGGGGCCATCTGGCTCCAACTTTCATTTTTCTATCATAGCTTCCTCCCCCCCCCCTCAGCACTCAAGCAACAAAGGAAAAAGCGACAAAGTATCAGCGTAGTTAAAAAGAACGCATGTTTCTTTATTGTGAAAATGTTGACAGATGACAGCTTCAGGCAACCAACACCTTTTGTCATACATAAAGTTATAAAATCTTCTATTGCAGACGTAGAATCTGTTAAAACACTACTCAATTCGGGAGACCTTTTAATAAAAGTTTATAACACATCTTAGGCTAAATCTCTCATATCCCTTACTACATTAGGCTCATTCTCGGTCGTTGTGTTACCACCTAATAGTTTAAATTATTCTAAAGGTGTAAATTCATAATCCGATCTATCATTGACCTTGTCTGAGGATGAAATTCAAGAAAATCTTAAAGACCAAGGTGTAACCCAGGTAAGAAGCATCACGATAAGTCGTGGTGGTGTTACCCAAAAAACTAAGCATATAATATTTTCAATAGCGTGAATCTTCCGTTATATATTACTGCAGCTTACCTCTGACCCCTCAGGGGGTTTACCTACTTCAGGTAAACACGGGTTTCGCAATCCTGAGGTACCGCAGCAATCTTTTCTAATTTCTTTTCTACTCTCCTCTTCTCTTCTACTTTATTCTTATCCTTCTCCCTCGTTCCGGTTTCCTCTTTTGAGGTGAGGGCACCCCTCGAGTAGCTGTTTCCGCTCTGTTGTTTCTTGCTCCTCTTGGCGTTTAAACTGCCCACGTGTTTGCCGTGCGTGGATACCCGTGTCCTCGGAGATGGAGATCCTGGTAATTGAGGGGCTTCCCCGTAGGGGAATCATCAGAATGGAATTTCCATTATTGCGGGGAATCTCTAACACATTGCTTTGGCCTCGGCTTCGAGTAAACGGGGGGTACGTAAGTTCCGGTTCGTATCAATCGGCTGGTGGACCATTGTCTGCTACGGTTCAAGTGATCGGTCTGATGACTGTGATCGTATAGACCCGGCTAGCATTGGTGCAGAACCCTGCATCCCCTTGTTGGGCTCCGTGGTGGGTGGTGCGGTCGGATCCGAATCTTAAATTCTATTATCATGGATTCTAAAAGCAAAAATTCCCCTGTTATTGAGACGTCACTTCAATCTAATTTACTTTCTATTGCTCGATTCTTTAATATTAAATGTAATGATGGTAACTTCAATGATGTGTCACCCTCAGGGGGTTTACTTACTTCAGGTAAACACGAGTGTCGCAATCCCGAGGTACCCCAGCGAACTTCATTCTCTTTTCATTTTCCCCTCCTCTTGTCTCCTACTTTTTCCTTTCTTTTTCTCTCTCGTTGTGGTTACCTCTTCGGAGGTGAGGGCTTTTCTCGTGATGCTATGTTCTGTCCTGAACATAGCCTCTCGCGAACTGTTAACTGCCCACTTGTTTGCCCTGCGTGGAGACCCGTGTCCATGGAAATGAGGATCCTGGTAATTGAGGGTATTCCCCGTGGGGGAAATCATATTTATGGAATTTCCATTTTGGCGGGGAATTTCCAACACGTTGCTTTGGCCTCGGCTTCGTGTAAACGGGAGGTACATACTGGTCCACATGTATCAATCGGCTGGTCGATTTTCGGCTCGGACTAAGTGATCGGTGTGCTCTCTGGACTGTTGCGTTAAGGGTAGTAGCAGCTTCAGAAGTACCTGTGACAGTATAGATCCCGGTTAGCAGTGGTGCAGGTTTCTGCATCCCCCTGTTGGGCTCCGTGGTGGGTGGTGCCGCCGGGGTCCGAACTCTTTTCTTCCTATTATGTCTTCTTTTCATCCCCCCAATCCCCTAGTGGGCAACAATGTGTTCCTAATCTTAATGATGCTCGATTTATAATAATCAAAAATGCGTACGGTAATTTCACAAATGTTTCTCCATTTCTAATCAATAAATCAATAGTTAAAGAAATAGGTGAACCAAAGAACATTAAAAAACTTAAATCAGTCGATTTGTTGGTCGAAGTCCAAAATTCCTCCCAAGCCAATAGTCTAATAAAAATTAAGAAACTCTCTCATATTTCTATTATACCCTCCTTTCACACTACCCTCAACTTCTCACGTGGAGTAATTTCTGAACGGGAGATATTTAATGTTACCGACGAAGAGATTTTAAGTGAAATGAAAGATCAAGGTGTGTGCGGAGCACGACGTATCACTGTACGTCGCGACGACAAGTTAATAAATACCAAGCACCTCGTCCTAACTTTTAATTCTCCTGTTTTGCCCAAGTATGTTGCTTTAGGCTTCTTAAAATGTCCCGTGCGTCCTTTCATCCCCAACCCTCTTAGATGCTTCCAGTGCCAACGCTATGGGCACTCTAAATTTGCGTGTCGTGGGTCAGCTATTTGCGAAAGATGCGGCCTTGGAGGTCACGAAAGCGAGGGATGCAGTAATGCTTTTAAATGCCTGAACTGCAATGGAGATCATCCTGCTTATTCCAGGTCATGTCCGAAATGGGTTTTAGAAAAAGAAATTCAGGCTGTGTGAAGCTAAATATCCCACATAATGAAGCTAGGCAAATTACCGAATGTCGCAGTCCAAAAGCAGGCATATCTTATGCCGTGGTCACTAAAAAGTTGTTAAATCTATAGCTATCCAAACAGATCCTGAAGTAACTGCTTGTAAACCTAGTAACCAACCTCAAATATCTCCAAATATTAAGCCGAATAGTACACATTCAAAGGAAAAAAACACTCTTCTAACCCAAAACCAGAAATCAATAAAAATAAAATTACTAAAAAAGATTCATTTAAGAAACGCCTAAAAACTCTTCCTCCTAATCATCCCTTAAGGCAAAAACCAATACCTCCTGCTGTTAAAATTAAAACTAATCTGACACGGACAGACTTTCTAAAAAAGGATAAACATAGTGACATCGTTTTTCAAGACGAGCCAATTAAGATGTATGTATCGCCCGAAGACGATAATATAAGTGATTCCTCATCCAGTTCCGAGACGGAGCTTCCTTGCTCCGTTCCTTGGTTCCTTGTTTTTCCCCTTTGACTTTTTGGCCATGCCTCTTTTTTCATGGAACTGTCACGGGTTTAAAACACACGTCTCTGATATTAGAGACCTGGTGAATCTTTTCCAGCCGTCTTGTTTTGGTCTTCAGGAGACCCTCCTCGATGAGAACAAAGCAGCGAAAATAAAGCGGTTCAGCACAATTAGGAAAGATCATGTCAGTAACGGCAGGGCTTCCGGTGGATTCGCCCTTTTTGTGTCTCACGACTACGCTTACTCCCCTCTCGCTTTACATACAGATTTACAAGCCGTTGCCATTCAAATTAATATTCAAGCTCTCGTAACAATATGTAATATTTACCTTCCTCCTAATACGAATATCTCCCAAAGTTCCCTCAATAAATTAATTAATCAGCTTCCTTTACCTTTTATAATATTTGGTAATTTTAACGGCCATAGCCCTCTCTTGGGTAGCTCTGACACTAACCATCGTGGCACTCAGATTGAACAACTGATTTCGGATCATAATTTATGTCTTTACAACTCCAATCAAAATACTTACTTTCACTTTTCCAGTAAAACATTCCACGCCCTCGATCTTGTTATATGTTCACCTACAATATTCCCTTTCTATAATTTTACAGTTGATTCTGATTTACACAATAGTGATCATTTCCCAATAGTTTTATCTCCAACTGTCCGTAATAATTGTAGTAAACCTCCACATTATATTCTTAAGTTGGCTAATTGGAACACCTTTAGAAGTTACGCCGCCATCACTAAAGACATGATTGAGAGTAACAGCATTGATGAAGCTGTTGAAGTAGTAACCGACGCCATTAATGCCGCTGCTGATGCTGCTATTCCTAAGTCATCGGGACGTTTTCATAAACAAACTAAGTCGTGGTGGAATGAAGACTGCCGTAATGCTCTCTGGGCATTACGCCTAGAGAGACCAAAGGCGAGCTTGGTGCAAGTTCTGTCGACATCCAACGACAGAGAACCTCACAATCTACAAAAAGTTTAAAGCTGTTTTTAGGCGCACCCTTCGGCGAAGTCAGAGAGAATCATGGGAAAAGTACATTCAGAGTATTTCTCGTACAACTACAAGCAAACAAATGTGGGATAAAATAAAGCGTTCGTGTGGTCTTTATCCTAATAATCAAATCCATATACTGCAGTATAACAATAACACCTTGTCGTCTGTCAAAGATATTGCCAACACTATTGGCTATGCTTTTTCAAACACTTGTTCCAGTTCTGGCTATAACCCTTCTTTCTTTAAAATTAAAACCACTGCTGAGAAAAAGATAATAAAATTCGAAAGTAAAACTTGCAAACCTTATAACAAAAATTTTACTCAGTTTGAATGCAATAGGGCACTTCACAGTACACACAAAACATCGTTTGGTCCAGACAAAATTTCCTATGAAATGATTAAAAATCTTTCTCCCGATTCACTGGAAAACATCTTATATTTATATAATAGAATATGGCAGGAACAGGATTTCCCGTCTTCATGGAGGAAGGCGTTAATTATCCCAGTTTTAAAACCCGGGCAGGATCCCACGAATACTTTAAGTTACAGACCTATTGCGCTAACCAATTGTCTTTGTAAACTTTTGGAGAAAATGGTCAATGCTCGCCTTATTTACTATCTTGAGAAACATCACTGTCTATCTGACCTCCAGAGTGGGTTTCGAAGGGGTAAATCAACTACTGATAATCTGATTGACCTTGAAAGTAAAATTAGAAAAGCTTTTATTAAACGGAACCATCTCGTCACAATTTTTTTTGACATTGAAAAGGCCTATGATTGTACTTGGCGGTACGGCATACTTCGCGAGCTTTTTAATGTAATTTTAAGGGGCAATCTCCCCATTTTTATTAGAAATTTTTTATCTTATAGAAAGTTTAAAATCCGCATAGGGAATACAGTTTCAGATACTTTTCTCCAAGAGGAGGGCGTACCTCAAGGGAGCGTCTTGAGTGTGACACTTTTCTTAATCAGCATTAATAAAATTTTAAAAGAAATTCCACAATCCGTTAAAGGCTCTCTCTACGTGGATGATCTCCACATATCATGTGAAAGTTCAGATATGCGTTTTATTGAAAGGCAGCTACAATCAGCTGTTGATAAAATAGTACAATGGTGTGATAAAAACTGTTTTACAATTTCTAAAACTAAGTCCCATCGTGTACATTTTTGCCGGAAGCGTATCTTACATCCAGATCCTGAGATCTACCTTGCGGGAGACAAGATTAACATCGTGGAGGAAGCTAAATTTTTAGGTATTGTATTCGATCGAAAGTTGACTTTTCTGCCTCTCATCAAATATCTGAGAAAAAAATGTGAAAAATCTTTAAACATTCTAAAAGTCCTTTCATCTACTTTTTGGGGTGCTGATCGTGCGTGCCTGTTAAAAATTTTCCGCTCCATCATCCGCTCGAAATTGGATTATGTCTGTGAAGTGTATGGTTCAGCTCGCAAATCTGTTCTTAATAAGTTGAATTTTATCCACCATTCTGCCCTCTGTTTATGTTCTGGAGCTTTTAGAACCTCACCTATTGATAGTTTATATGTTGATTGTTTTGAGGAACCTCTCGATTTTAGGCGCAAAATTTTAAGTCTTCATTACAATTTTAGAACTTCATCCATCACTAATCATCCTGTAAATACCCATAGTTTTAATCCCTATATCATGCGTCTATATCAAATTAGACCTTTTTTTATTCCATATTTTCATCTTAGAATCTAGTCTATTTTAAAAGACATTAATTTTGAGAACCCAGACATTATGATTGTGAATTATTTTAAACCACCTTGGGGAGAGTCGAATTTTAAATTTCTGAATCCTTTTAAGTGTTTTGACAAGGCTTCTACGACCGATGTTATTTATCAACAACTTTTTTATTATCATAATCAGAATTTCTCTGGGTTTACCCCTATTTTTACTGATGGGTCAAAGTCTGATAATTCCGTGAGTTGTACTTTTGTAATCGGGGACAGTACATACAGCCACCGTCTGCATCCAGCTTTTTCCATCTTCTCTGCAGAAACAATGGCCATTCTGAAGGCCCTGGAGCAAATTTCTAATGATGCAGGAAATTATATTATCTACTCCGATTCTCTTAGCGTCCTAAACTCTCTATCTTCTCCTGACCATAAAAGCAATCCTCTCATACTCCAGGCAGTTCACACGTTAAGGAATGTACACTCCAGTGGATTTAAAATTATTTTCTGTTTTGGGTACCTGCACATGTTGGAATCAAAGGCAATGAAACAGCAGACAGAGCAGCTAAATGTGCGTCCGATATTCTGAATTATCCTATCCCTATAGAGATGCGGGAAAATATGTCATGAATCTAGTCCATTCAAAATGGCAAAACTTGTGGGACGGACGTACTCTTAACAAGCTCCATGATATAAAACCTGTCATCAAATGCTGGCCTACCCTCCCATCCAGGAAGAATGATGTTATCTTGACTCGACTTAGAATCGGACATACTCGTTTTACCCATGGGCACATTCTCCTTGGTGAACCTGTCCCCATATGTAGCATCTGCAATGTCGCTATGTCCGTACGGCATATTTTAGTTGAGTGTCCAAATTTTAAAGTTTACAGACATCGCCATTTTAATACTAATGACAATAATCTAAAAGACTTACTTGGTATTACACCTCATCCTAATGTTTTATCCTTTTTACGAGATATTGGGTTTTACCATCAAATCTGATTTTGTCTTCACTTTTGTCGTTTGTCATTTTTACAATTTTTAAATCTTTCATCTTTTTATCTAACTTCTTTTATAGTGTTATTGTGAGGTTTATATTTTACGTTTGTATCCTGTACATTTTTTACTTTTTTACATTTCTACTTTTTACATTGTCTTTCTAAGGTACACTTCGGTTTGGCACAATATATTCCGGTTGGGATTCAGTGCCAATAAATTCAAATCATCCATCAATGATGTGTCCCCTTTTCTCATTCATAAAGTTATTCAGTCAGCTGTTGGAGAAGTGAAGAATGTTAAAAAATTACGTTCCGGTGATCTTCTTGTGGAGGTTGCCAATAATGCACAAGCTCGAAATATAACAAATTTGAAAAAGATTGGTGCCAGATCCGTTTCCATAAACCCGCACAAAAGCCTTAATCAATTCCGTGGCGTGATATCAGAACCCGATTTACAAAACACACCCGAATCTGAAATCCTAGAAAACTTCAAACCCTTTAACGTCAGTGCTGTTCGCCGAATAACCATCCTCAGAGAAAATAGAACAATCAATACGAAACATCTAATTCTAACTTTCGACCTGCCGAAACTACCAACAAACATTAAAGCCGGTTACCTCAACTGCCCCGTGAGACCCTATATTCCTAACCCGCTACGATGCTTCAACTGCCAAAGGTTTGGTCACTCGCAGACATCCTGTCGGGGGTCATTGACCTGTGCCCGTTGTGCTGTCGCTGGACACAACAGTGAAGGGTGTTCTGCTGCTTTTTGCTGTACCAACTGCAAAGGAGTCCATCCCTCATATTATCGATCTTGTCCAAAATGGAAGACTGAAAAAGAAATCCAAACAATAAAAGTAAAAAAATAACATTTCATACGTAGAAGCCCGCAAAATAGTTAATTCAAGCACTCCAACTATTGGACTCTCATATGTTGCAGCAACTAAAACCACCAAATCAATAGCTACTCAAACTGAATTCCCTCTGAAGAAAAACAATTTGTCCTCAAGAAATTCAAAGTCTGTAACATCTAGTCAACCTACCAACCAGCCAGTTAAACTAGTTGTCCATCCTTCCACATCAAATTCACTAAATAATAAACGTTCTGCCGTGCCTGAAATCTCTGCAGCGGTAACGCAGACTACCAATCGTAAAGAAAAAAATACTATTAAAAACGGCGCAGAAAATAGACCAACAGTCCAAAAAGAACCTTCTTATAAATTTAAAAGTTCCCGATACAAACAAAAAAATGTACCACCCCAACCTTATATAGATGACTCTATTTTAACTTTAAATCCTTCGGATTCCGAAGTTTCTGACGAGTCTATGGAACAAGACATTGATCCTTCAAAGCATACTGACGGGATTACTACTTCTTCTGAACCTCCCAATCCCTTTTAATAATGGCTGTGTTCCTTTCTTGGAACTGTCGCGGTTTTCGCAGTAAGTACCACGATCTGAAGCACCTCATTTCCAATTCCAATCCCGTTTGCATTGCTCTCCAGGAAACCTACCTGTGCAAGGACGACTGCTGTAATGTGAGACGTTTCAGCTGTGTAATTAGAGATAACCTTACTGGCAACAAAGCTTCTGGTGGAGTGGCCATTCTTACTTCTCTTAACTATGTTACCTCCTCTTTAAACATCAGTACAAATTTGCAAGCTGTTGCCGTTAGAGTTCATGTAAATAAATTGATTACCATCTGTTCCATCTACCTCCCTCCTAAAGAAGCTATTAATCAATGTGATTTGGAAACTCTTGTCAAACAGCTTCCTCCTCCCTTTCTGCTAATGGGTAACTTTAACGCTCATAGCACTTTGTGGGGAAACTCCAACTGCAACCTCCGTGGTCAACTTATTGAAAAATTTGTTTCTGATAATTCTTTATGTATTCTTAACAACGGCAAGCATACCTACTTCCATACTCCAAACCGCACTTTCCACGCCATAGATCTTGTCATTTGCTCTCCATCATTGTTCCCCCTTTTTACTTTTACTGTTGCAAATAATCTATATGGTAGAGATCACTTCCCTATATTTATCTCTCACCCTGACAGTTACAGCAGTAGGATCTGTCGGCCTCCAAGGTATATTTACGAGGCTACCGACTGGCTTACTTATCGTAACCTCGCAGTCATCAATAAAGATACTGTGATGGGTGATATTGATGAAGCTGTTAGCCGTGTCACTGACATTATCGTGAAGGCTGCTGATGCTTCTATACCTAAGTCGTCTCATAATCCATAAAAGCACCGGAAACCGTGGTGGAATGAGGATTGTCAGAACGCTATTAAGAAGCAAAACCGTGCTTGGAACATATTCAGAAGGTATCACAGTAAGGTAAATTTAATTGCTTTTAGACGTGCAAAAGCTTTTGCTAGTAGAATTCGCCGTAAATGCCAAAAAGAGTCCTGGATGACGTATGTATCTAGTATAAAGACTGGTGTCTCTAGCCAAAAATTATGGTTAAAAGCCAAGAAAGCGATGGGAACTTATTACAGTGAGCACCAGGTTACTTCATTAAACTTAAATGGGAATATCATCTCTGATGTTGCATGTATTGCTAATACGATTGCTGAAACTTTCGCCCATATCACCAGTGCCGATTCTTACCCTCTTACTTTCTTACTGTATAAACGTAATTCTGATGCTTGTAGACTTAAATTTTCCACCCGGACTGATTTTTCTTATAACTGCCCTCTCACAGAAAAAGAATTTTTTCGTTGTCTCAATCATTCCTATTTAACTTCCCCGGGTCCTGACAATATTACTTACAAACTTCTTCAGAATCTTCCCTACAACTCACTTATTAACATCTTGCATCTTTTTAATAGAATTTGGCAAGAACATACCTTTCCTTCTGAATGGCATAAATCCATAATTTTACCTATACCGAAACCTGATAAAGATCCGTCTGATCCTAGTAACTATCGTCCTATCGCCTTGACTAACTGCATGAGAAAACTTTTGGAAAAAGTGGTGAACAACCGTCTCATGTACGTGTTGGAGACCAATAACTTTATATCGCCGTATCAAAGCGGGTTTAGAAAAGGCAGGTCAACCAGTGACAACCTTATTATGTTGGAAAGTCGTATTAGAAATGCTTTTGTGAAACGGAACCACTTTGTGTCAGTATTCTTTGATATTCAGAAAGCTTATGACAGAACGTGGCGTTATGGCATTCTTCGTGATATTTTTTAATCTTGGACTACGTGGGAACCTCCCCATTTTTATATCAAACTTTTTTATCTAAACGCGTTTTTAATGTTCGTATTGGAAATATATTATCTGATAGTTTTATTCAGGAAGAGGGTGTCCCCAAAGGCAGTGTTTTAAGTGTCACTCTATTTTTAATTAAAATTAATTCTATTTTAGATCAAATTCCTAGGTCTGTTCATGGTAGACTTTACGTGGATGATTTACTCATATCATGTGAAGGTAAGGATATGCGCTTTGTTGAAAGACAGTTACAGACAGCCATCCGTAGTGTTTATAAGTGGTGCAATGAAAACGGCCATACCATCTCTAGTGAAAAAACTGTTTGTACTCACTTTTGTAGGTTGCGAAACACGCATAATGACCCTGAACTGTATCTGGGTAATTCGCCCATTACTGTAATAGATTTGGTTAGGTTTCTGGGAGTTACTCTTGACAGTAAGTTAACTTTCTCTCCCCATGTTAAAAACCCCAAAATGCGAAAAAGGGCTGAATTTGAAAGGGCTGAAAATTTCTGTCGAATACCTCATGGGGTGCAGATTACACTTCTATGCTGCGCATTTACAGGTCTGCCATCCGTTCGAAAATGGATTATGCCTGTGCCACTTATGGTTCGGCTAAGAAATCTGTCTTAAAAACCCTTGACACCGTTCATCATACGGCTCTCCGCATCTGTACTGGCGCTTTTCGTACCTCACCCATCCCTAGTCTGTATGTTATTTGTAATGAACCTTCTCTGGATTTCATTCGCCAACAGCTTTCACTAAGCTATTACTTCCGTGTTATGTCACACCCCAATCATCCTCTACATAACCTCTTTAATGACACCCATCTCGTTCAGTTATTTCATAATCGCCCATCTTGTGTGCCTTCTTTTGCTATTAGAATGCGCAATATCCTGTGTGGAACCAACCTTTACAAATTCTCTACTTCAATGAATAGACTCCTTGCTTTCCCCTCTGGCAGACTCCTGAATTTTCCTACCTCAATCCTTTTGCTGGCTTTATGAAGTCTGATACTGATGGAGGTATCTTGCGTAATTTCTTTGCCGCCCACCGTGCTGCTTACCTCAACTACACTCCAATCTATACAGACGGTTCTTCTGTCGGTTCTGCCTTTGTGTGTCATGACAATATTATCAGTTATAGCCTCCCTTCAGTTTGTTCTATTTTCACCGCTGAGCTGTATGCCATTGAACAAGCGTTACTGCACATATCACCGAATCATAGTAAGAAATGTATTATCTATACTGACTCTCTCAGTGCTCTTAATACATTAAAATCTTGCAGTTCCATTCACCCCATTGTTTTTAGTATTTTAGATTTAAAACATAGCTTTGAACGGCGAGGTATAAACATTCTGTTCTGTTGGGTCCCTAGTCATGTTGGTATCTATGGCAACGAGGTGGCCGATAAAGCAGCAAAAAGCCCCAACATCCACGTTGACTGTCCTATACCGTACCCTGATATTAAGAAAGAAATTAGGCATCATTACATCTCTGTATGGCAAAATAATTGGGAAGGTATGGTTGAAAACAAGCTGCACGCAATTAAACCTACCTTAGGCATTTGGCCTACCATTGGTAGCCGTAAAAAGGACGTAATTCTTACTCGCCTCTGGATTGGCCATACTAGGATCACGCATGTCCACCTTCTCCTTAATGATACTGCTCCAACCTGTTTTTATTGTCATTTGCCTATCACCGTTTTACATCTTTTAAATTCGTGCTCATGTTTTTACCATTTGTATCTGAAATTTTTTAATTCAAAATCACCTAGTTTAAATGACCTTGTTGGAGATGATCCCCATCGGAATCTTTTTAAATTTTTACATGTTACTGGTTTATTTCATGAATTTTAATTCCTTTTTCTACATCTCTGCGGTTGTTGCTTTTATCATCTGTTTTTGTGCGTTTTAATGTTTTAATCGTTCATTCATAAACTTTTGCTAGTTTTACCTTGTTTCCTTTTTTGATGCATGTACTGTTTTACTCTTTTGTTTGGCGCAGTATGTCCTTATTTGTCTTTGCGCCATTAAACCCTAATTCAAACAAACAAACAAGCAGCTTACCTCTGTTGTCCAGTACACCCTTTTATACCAAACCCTTTACGCTGCTTCCAGTGCCAACGGTTTGGTCATTCAAATTTATCTTGTAGGGCAGTTACCTGCACCCGCTGCGCAGAAGTTGTCCACGACTCTGAAATCTGTCAAAAGGCTCCATTTAGAGTAAATTGTAAAGGGGGCTCTTTCACCCGCTCTTGTCCTTCTTGGCAGATGGAGAAAGAAATCCAAACTCTGAAAATAAAAAACAGCATATCTTATTCCGAAGCCAGTAAATTGATACTCTCGTACACCTAATGCTGGTATTTCTTATTTCACAGCGTTAAATCCCAAGAGCGTAAAATCTAGAGCCTTCCAGAAATTTCCCAACCTCTATCCTCAATAGAATGGAAAAAGAAATGCCAGAGAAAATGTAAAACAAACCACCAGTATATTCATGACAATATAAGTACCTCAGCAAAAAAAACACAAATTCCCCTATTATAAAAAAAGACACAAATATCGCTCATAAAATTAATATAAACAATAAACAAAATATCAAAAGGCGGACAAAACCTTTACCACCAAACCATCCACTACATGAGAAACTACCACCTTCTTCAGTTAAAATTAAAACTAAAATGAAAAGTGCAAATTTTTCTAAAATTGTTAAGGCTGAAGTAATGTTTGCTGATGAGCCTATTAAAAAATGTATATGTGTCTCCTGAAGAAGGCATTTCACCTGATTCATCATCTGTATTCCAGACAGTCTCCGAACTCCGTCCCTCAGGTTCCAGTTCTTTCCTTCTTGCTCTTTTGTACAGAATGGCTTCCATCTCGTGGAATTATCATTGCTTCAAGCCTCATGTCTCCGACATAAGATCCTCTCAGAGGGTTTACCTCCATTAGGTGAACACGGGTGTCGCAACCCCGAGGTACCCCAGTGAACTTTAATCTTTTTTTCCGTTTCCCCTCTTCTTGTCTTCTACTTTGTCCTTTCCCTTTTCTCCCTCGTTGCGGTTACCTCTTTGGAGGTGAAGGCTTTACTCGCGATGCTATGTTCAGTTCTTAACATAACCTCTCGCGAGCTGTTAACTGCCCTACTTGTTTGCCGTGCGTGGAGCCCCGTGTCCCCAGAAATGAGGATCCTGGTAATTGAGGGGATTCCCCGTGAGGGAAATCATCTTTATGGAATTTCTATTTTGGCGGGGAGTTTCCAACACGTTGCTTTGGCCTCGGCTTCGTGTAAACGGGAGGTACATATTGGTCCACATGTACCAATCGGCTGGTCGGTATTCGGCTTGGACTAAGTGATCAGCGTACTTTCTGGACTGTTGTGTTAAAGGTGGTAGCAGCTCCAGAAGTACCTATGATCGTATAGATCCCGGCTAGCACAGGTGGAGGTATCTGCACCCCCTCGTTGGGCTCCGTGGTGGGTGGTGCCGTCGGAATCCGAAGTTTAATTTTGCTATTATGGGTTCTCAAACAAATTCAATCTTCTCTCCTTCAACCGGAGAGCTCCTCGTTAGACATATTACTAGTGATAAAGCTCGGTATTTTATTGTTAAAAATAATGCAGAATGAAGTTTTAGCTCCATTTCTCCATTCCTCATACATAAAATAATACAGTCCGTAATTGGTGATATTGAATCAATTAAAAAATTTAAATCTGGTGATCTCCTGTTACAAGTTTCCTCTTCTACCCAAGCTAAGTCCTTATCTTCCCGTAATACTTTAGGTGCATTTTCAGTTTCAATTTAACCGCATGGATCGCTGAACTTTTCAAAAGGTGTCATATCCGAATCTGATTTATATAACGTTTCAGAGGATGAGATCCTTTAAAATCTTAAGAGTCAAGGTGTTGTTTCTGTTCGTCGAATAACTATTCGTCGTGACGGGCAACCCATCAAAACAAAACATCTCATACTTACTTTTGATAGTCCGAAGCTCCCCTGTAACTTATATGCTGCTTACTTGAAGTGTACCGTCCACCCCTACATTCCAAACCCACTTCGTTGTTTTCAGTGCCAGCGATTTGGACATTCCAAGCAGTCGTGTCGAGGATCCGTTACCTGTGCTCGTTGTGCAGAAGTCGGTCACGACTCGGAGAGCTGTGTTAAATCACCTCTATGCGTAAACTGCAAAGGCGCGCATCCCTCTTTCACCCGTGTTTGTCCTATCTGGCAATTCGAAAAAGAAATTCAAAGCCTAAAACAGAAAAACAATATTTCATACCCGGAAGTCCGAAAAATAGTAGCATCTCGTTGTCCAAAGCCTGGAGTTTCCTTCTCCTCTGATCTTGTTTCAAAAACTATGAAATCTTGAGGGACTCTAACAGATCTCTCTTAAAGTAAAATAATCAATAAACTCCCTACTACAGAAGTTTCTTCCAAAAACGTAATTCCTAATAATTCAAACCCCTCAGGGGGTTTACCTACTTTAGGTAAACACGGGTTTCGCAATCCCGAGGTACCCCAGCGATCTTTTCTCTTTTCTTTTCTACCCTCCTCTTTCCTTCTACTGTATTCTTATCTTTCCCCCTCGTTGCGGTTTCCTCTTTTGAGGTGAGGGCACCCCTTGAGAAGCTGTTTCCACTCTGTTGTCTCTTGCTCCTCTTGGCGTTTTAAACTGCCCACGTGTTTGCCGTGCGTGGATACCCGTGTCCTCGGAAATGGGGATCCTGGTAATTGAGGGGTTTTCTCGTAGGGGAATCATCTGAATGGCATTTCCATTTGTGCGGGGAAACTTCAACACATTGCTTTGGCCTCGGCTTCGAGTAAACGGGGGGTACGTAAGTTCCGGTGCGTATCAATCGGCTGGTGGATTGGACATTGTCATCTGCTACGGTTCAAGCGATCGGTCTCCTGACTGTGAGCGTATAGGCCCGGCTAGCACTGGTGCAGAATCCTGCATCCCCTTGTTGGGCTCCATGGTGGGTGGTGCGGTCGGGTCCGAATCTCTAAAATCTTTAATATGGGTACTTTAAAAGCACATTCCCCCGTCAACGAGTCGTGTACTAGTCATGAAACAAGCACTTTATTTCGTTTTTTCATAATCAAATGCACAGAAGGTAATTTCCATGATATTTCTCCATTTTTAATTCATAAAGTTATTCAATCTAATGTAGGTGAAGTTCGTAACGTTAAAAAATTGCGGTCAGGTGATCTTCTAGTGGAGGTAGCTAATAACATTCAAGCCGTCAGCATCACTAAACTTAAAACTATAGGTAATAGAACTGTTTCCATAAGCATTCATAAAAGCTTAAATCAATCCCGAGGCGTCATTTCTGAACCTGACCTACAAAACACCTCTGAGTCAGAAATTCTTGAAAATCTGAAGTCGCAATATGTCACTGCCGTCCGCCGCATAACTATCCGAAGAGACAACAGACTAATTAATACTAAGCATATAATCTTAACTTTTGAATTACCAAAACTCCCGACTTCCATAAAAGCAGGTTTCTTACACTGCCCTGTCAGACCATATATTCCAAACCCTTTGCGATGTTTTAAATGTCAACGATTTGGACATTCGCAAACGTCCTGCCGTGGGTCATTGACCTGTGCGCGTTGTTCCGAACCTGGTCACAATAGCGAAGGATGCACTGCGCCATGTAAATGCATTAATTGCAAAGGCGATCATCCCTCATACGTACGTTCTTGCCCTAACTGGATATTCGAAAAGGAAGTTCAAACTGTAAAAATAAAACAAAATATACCGTACATCGAAGCCCGTAAAATAGTACAATCTAAAACTCCAAAACCTGGTCTCTCTTATTCTGCTGCCACGAAATCTACAAAATCCGTAGCCACTCAAACAGATTTGCCTCTTAAAGTAATTTCTCACCCCGTATCCTCACAATCGAAAAAGACTAAACGCCCTGTTTCGCAAGAAGTCTCTGAGCCTGTTAGGCAAGATACTTTCCGTAAAGAAAAAACTCTCAATAAAAAAAGCACTGAAACCAGACCTCAAATTCCAAAAGAATCAACTTTTAATAGAAAACAAACACGTTTCAAACAAAAAAATATCCCTCCCCAGCCGTATGTCGACGACTCTATCCTAAATCTAAATCCTTCAGACTCTGATGTATCGGAAGAGTCTATGGATCAGTCTGATACTGACTCTCCCAATCATAGTAAGGGGACTACTCAAACATTGTCAAGTACTTCTAACCCCTTTTGACCATGGCCCTGCTGCTTTCATGGAATTGCCACGGGTTTCTTAATAAAATCGATGATCTGCACGTCCTCATTCATGATCATAATCCCGCTTGCTTTGCTCTACAAGAAACATTTTTAAATTCTCATAATAAAGTACCGAAAATCCGTAACCACACAATTATAAGAAACGATTATGAACTTGGCAATAAAGCTTCTGGTGGTGTAGCACTTATCATATCAAATACCATACCTTTTCAGTCTCTAAATCTAAATACAAATCTTCAAGCCGTTGCCGCACGTGTCCGTCTGAAATGCCTCACTACTGTCTGCAGCATATATTTACCCCCCAATGAACAAATTAACTTACGTCACCTGATTAATTTAATAAATCAACTTCCACCTCCAATAATCCTGTTAGGCGACTTTAATGCCCATAGCCCTCTTTGGGGTGGTCCTGAAGTCAATAATAGAGGCCAAATAATCGAATCGCTCATATCTGATCTTTCTTTATGCATTCTCAATAACGGGGATAACACTTATTTTCACAAGCCTACCAAGAGTTTCCACGCCATAGACCTTGCAATATGTTCTCCTTCAGTTTATTCTTTATACTCATTTTTCGTTTCAACTGACCTTCACAATAGTGACCACTTTCCGATATTTCTATCTCCGCTATACCATAACTCTCAAAATATTCCTGAACACGTTCGGTACATTGAAAGAAGAGCTGACTGGCTATCTTTCTCTTCTCTCGCTATTATTACTCCTGACCTAATCACCGGAACAATAGATGAAGCTGTCAATAACGTAACCTACACCATTATCAAAGCAGCGGACGTAACAATTCCAAAATCTTGCCCTTCAGTGAGGAAAAATAAAAAACCGTGGTGGAACGATGATTGCCTCTATGCCAAAAAACAGCAGCAGAAGGCATGGAGTATCTTTCGGAGATACCCCACTACTGAAAACTTTATCATTTTTAATAAGACCAAAGCTATTGCCAGAAAAATTAGACGCCGGTCTCAGAGAGAATCTTGGATGAAATATGTCTCGAGTATCACTACCTCAACGTCCAGTAAAGAACTTTGGCAAAAGGCTAAAAGAGCAATGGGCATTTATCATAATAATCCAATTACCTGTCTATCTTATAAGGGAGAAATTATTTCTAATATTAAAGACATAACTAACACAATTGGTGAAACCTTTGCCTTTGCCTCCAGTAAACTCTCGTATCCGAAACACTTCCAGTCATATAAAACGATGTCCGAGAAACAAAGATTAAATTTTAATACCTCATTAAATTTGCCATACAATAGCCCTTTTAATATTAAAGAATTACTTTTCTGTTTACGTCAGTGTAAAAATACTTCTCCTGGTCCTGATGCCATTTCTTTTAGCATGATAAAATATCTCTCTCTCAGTTCGCTCACTAACCTTCTGCATCTGTACAATAGAATTTGGATAGAAAATACCTTTCCAACATCTTGGACTAAAGCAATAACTATTCCCGTTACTAAACCTGGAAAAGACCCCACTAATCCGTGCAACTACCGTCCCATTGCTCTTACTAGCTGCCTATGCAAACTACTTGAAAAAATGGTAAACAGACGCCTGGTTTTTATTCTAGAAAAGGAGCATCATATTCATCCCTTTCAAAGTGGTTTTAGAAAACATAGATCAACCTTAGATAACATCCTATATCTCGAAACTCAAATCCGTAATGCTTTCCTGAGACGGAACCATCTAATATCTATTTTTTTTGACATAAAGAAAGCATACGATCAGACTTGGAGATATGGCATTCTTAGAGATCTCCATTGTTTAGGATTTCGTGGCAACTTGCCAAATTTTATTAAGAACTTCCTTTCTTATCGAGAATTTAAAGTTCGGATTAACGGCACACTATCTAACAGATTTATTCAGGAAGAGGGCGTTCCTCAGGGATCCGTTCTTAGTGTCACCCTTTTTTCTCTAACGATTAATGATATACTAAATCAAATTCCATCAACTGTGAATGCATGTTTATATGTTGACGACCTGCAAATCTCCGCAGCAGGGAAAGACATTCGTTTTATTGAACGACAATTACAAACCTCCATTAATCGAATTCTTAAGTGGTGCGATATAAATGGTTTTAAAATATCTGAGGACAAAACTACTTCTGTTCATTTCTGCCGTAAACGTGGACTCCATCCGGACCCTGAGCTATTCTTAGGACCTTTTAAAATTGACGTGCACGATTGTGTTAAATTTTTAGGTATTTACTTTGACAATAAACTTACGTTTGCTAAACATATTTCTTATATCCGGACAAAAATGTGAAAAGAGCTTAAACCTTTTAAAAGTGTTATCTAATACTTCATGGGGAGCCGATCGTGATGCCATGCTTAGAATATACCGTGCTGTCATCCGGTCAAGAATTGATTATGCTTGTTGTGTTTATGGCTCTGCTCGCGCATCTGTTTTAAGAAAGCTAGACACGGTGCATCATTCCGCTCTTCGGATATGCTCCGGTGCTTTTAGAACTTCACCCATTCATAGCCTTCTTGTAACTTGTCACGAACCATCTCTACATTATACTCGTCATAAAATATCACTTAACACCTACTTTTTTATCCTGTCTCATCATTCGCACCCATTGAGAAAAATCTTTTTAGACACTCATCTAGATCGTCTTTATACAAATCGCCCACATTCCATTCCTTCATTTGGCTTCAGAATTCGGAGAATTCTGGAAGGTACTCAGTTTATTAACGTTAATATCTCGCCTCGCCTCTTATTTGAAACACCACCTTGGGAGAGCCATAAAATTCACTACCTTCAACCCTTTAAGGGCTTTGTAAAAGAAAGCACAGACCCCTACATTTACCAACAACTCTTCAGCTCCCTTCAGGCTCAATATCTTAACTATGAGAATATCTATACAGACGGCTCAAAATCTGAAGATTATACTGGTTTTGCGTTTTGTGGCGACTCTAATGATTGCAGCTACAAACTTCATCCTTTTTGCTCCATATTTACAGCAGAAGTAATTGCAATATACGAGGCTTTAAGATACATATCTTCCAGCAGCAGTAGACTCTTCATAATCCACTCGGACTCAATGAGTGCATTGGAAAGCCTGAAATCTAATTCTATTACTCACAGTTACGTTTCTCGTGCTGTCCAGCTGCATAGAAAACTTTCCCGTAAAGGTTTTAATATACTTTTCTGTTGGGTTCCTAGCCACGTTGGTATTTATGGTAACGAGAAAGTGGACACTTTGGCAAAACAGGCAACAACACTTTACACCGGCGATCTGCCTTACATTGACATAAAAAAAGCCATTTCTTCTTGCACAAATGAGCTCTGGAATTCCGAATGGAATTTGCAAATTCTAAACAAGCTTCACGTCCTTAGACCATCGATCTCCTTTTGGCCATGCTTCCCGAATCGCAAGTTGGATGTAGTCTTGACTCGCCTTCGCATCGGTCACACTAGACTCACCCATAAACATTTACTTTTCGCTGAGCCTCCTCCACAATGTTCTCTCTGTCATACTCATCTCACCATTTATCATATTTTAACTTCATGCACGGCTTTTACACGATTTTATAATATTTATTTTAAAACTTTTAATCCCAGCTTGAGCGAACTTTTGGGTGAGACTCCCCACCCAAAACTATTTGAATTTCTCATCCGTATTGGTGTTTTTAATCTTGTTTAATTTAAAAGGTTTTAATATCGGTCTTTACGTTATTTTTTACTTATGCTCTTTCTTTTAAATTTGACTAATATTTACTTCTGCTTTTAAATTATATATATATATGCATACATATTTTGATTAATATTTTCAATCTTTGTCTGGCGCAGCATATCCTTGCTTGGATTTTGCGCCAAAAAACCCCAACCAACCAACCAACCTAATAATTCAACCTCCAACACCAAGAAAAGCAACGTTTCTCGAGCCTACGAAGTAGGAAAACCGAGCAACCCTCCTGCGAATTTAAAATAGAAAAAATCTCAATTCGTTGACAAACGTTCGAAAAAACCACTGTCTAAAGCCGATTTCTTAAAAATCCCCCCTCAAGTGACTCCTAATTCTCAGGAGTCTGAAGATCCTGTCAAACTCTTTGTGTCCTCCAGTGATGAGGGCATGTTAACTGATAACTCGGCGGACTCGGATATGGTTGTGTCCCACAGCGCTCCACGTTAGTCCACTCTCTTTTCCTTTTTTTTTCATCATGTCTTTGCTGTCCTGGAATTGTCACGGTTTTAAGCAGCATGCCTCTGAGATGAGGGATCTCGTTAATGTTTATCACCCAGCGTGCATTGCTGTGCAAGAGACTCTTCTAGGTGAAACTCAGTCAGCTAACATTCGATACTTCAGTACATTCAGGAAAGGCAACGTCTAAGGCGATAGGGTTTCTGGCGGAGTTGCGCTATTTGTCTCTCACCAGTACCCTGTTACCCCTTTAAATACAACTACCGAACTTCAAGCTATTGCCGTTCAAATCTATATAAATTTACTAATAACCGTATGCAACATCTATCTCTCACCAAGCGCAACAATTAGTAAACCGTCCTTAAATAACCTGGTCAACCAGCTTCCACCACCTATCATCTTCCTGGGTGATCTAAATGGGCATAGCCCTATATGGGGTAGCCGTGATCTAAATAAGCGTGGTCAATTTATAGAAAACTTTCTGTCAGACAACGATCTTTGCCTTTTTAACACAAACGAAATCACCCACTTCCACTTTCCTAGCAGAACGTTCCATAACATCGATCTTGCTATTTGCTCTCCAAATATCTTCCCTTTGTGGAATTTTTCAGTTGATTCGTATCTACACAACAGTGATCATTTCCCAATAGTACTTACTCATGTTCACTCTAATATCTCCTACCCCCACCTTTCACGGTACCTTCTTGATTCTGCTGACTGGTGTTCTTATAGCAACCTCGCAAATATCACATTAAATATGGTTAAAAATCGTAATATCGATGATGCAGTATCTCTCATCACAAATACAATAATTTCAGCTGCTGATGCTTCCATCCGTAAGTCATCGAGTCGCCCTCGAAAGCAGACCAAACCATGGTGGAATGAGGACTGTAAGAAAACATACAAAGAAATAAATAAAGCTTTTAGCACATTTAAAAGATATCCTACCACCGCAAAACTCCAAACTTACAAAAAATTGCAAGGCTCTCTTTAGGTGCACCTTACGTAGAAGTCAGAGAGATTCGTGGAAGACCTACGTTGAAAGCATCTCATCGTCTATTACCAGCAAAAAATTGTGGGAAAAGGTGAGGCGCTGTTCAGGTATTTCTGCTACTAACCGAATTTCCATATTGCACAATAATAATCAAACTGTTTCTACTTTCAATGATATTGCTAACACTATCGCCTCCACCTTTGCAGATGTCTCCTCTAACTCTAGTTACTCTACTTCTTTTAAATATTTAAAAGTTACATCTGAAAAGAAGAATATTGATTTTAATACTAAAGATCAGCTACCATATAATAGAAACTTTACCTTTTTTGAATTAAATCGTGCTCTCCAGAATACTCACAAAACATCCTCTGGCCCAGACCAAATTTCATATTCTATGATTAAAAAGTTATCTCCTCATTTCCTTGCCAATCTATTATATTTATACAATAGAATCTGGAACGAAAACGTCTTCCCGACAGCTTGGACAGCTGCTATTGTAATCCCTATCCCCAAACCTGGTAAAGACCCCACAAATCCTCTCAACTACCGCCCTATCGCCCTGACTAGCTGCATGTTTAAGATCCTTGAAAAAATGGTGAATTTTCGCCTGATGAATTACCTTGAAAAGAACAACTGTCTGCTTCCTTTTCAGAGCGGTTTTCGGAGTGGTAGATCTACAGTTTATAACATTACTCATCTAGAAAGTAAGATCCGGAATGCTTTCGTGAAGTGGAACCAACTAGTCTCTGTTTTTTTCGATATTGAAAAAGCCTATGACCGTACTTGGCGGTATGGCATTTTAAGAGAAATAAGCCATCACCATTTGAAGTGAAATCTTCCCATTTTCATTAAACCCCTCAGGGGGTTTACCTACTTTAGGTAAACACGGGTTTCGCAATCCCGAGGTACCCCAGCGATCTTTTCTCTTTCCTTTTCTACTCTCCTCTCCCCTTCTACTTTATTCTTATCCTTCTCCCTCGTTGCGGTTTCCTCTTTTGAGGTGAGGGCACCCCTTGAGCAGCTGTTTCCGCTCTGTTGTCTCTAGCTCCTCTTGGCGTTCAAACTGCCCACGTGTTTGGGGTGCGTGGATATCCGTGTCCTCGGAAATGGGGATCCTGGTAATTGAGGGAATTCCCCGTAGGGGAATCATCAGAATGGCATTTCCATTATTGCGGGGAGGTTTCAACACATTGCTTTGGCCTCGGTTTCGAGTAAACGGGGGGTACGTAAGTTCCGGTGCGTATCAATCGGCTGGTGGATTAGACGTTGTCATCTGCTACGGTTCAAGCAATCGGTCTATTGGCTGTGCGCGTATAGACCCGGCTAGCACTGGTGCAGAACCCTGCATCCCCTTGTTGGGCTCCATGGTGGGTGGTGCGGTCGAGTCCGAATCTTAAAATCTATTATCATGGGTACTTTAAAAACACATTCCCCCTTCAAAGAGTCGTGTACTAGTCATGAAGCAAGCACTTTATTTCGTTTTTTTATAATTAAATGTACAGAAGGTAATTTTCATGATGTGTCTCCTTTCTTAATTCATAATGTAATTCAAGCCAATGTAGGAGAATTTCGTAACGTTAAAAAATTGCGGTCAGGTGATTTTCTAGTGGAGGTAGCTAATAACATTCAAGCCGTCAGCATCACTAAACTTAAAACTATAGGTAATAGAACTGTTTACATAAGCATTCATAAAAGTTTAAATCAATCCCGAGGCGTCATTTCTGAACCTGACCTACAAAACACCTCTGAGTCGGAAATTCTTGAGAATCTGAAGTCACAATATGTCACTGCCGTCCGCCGCATAACCATCCGAAGAGACAATATATTAATTAATACTAAGCATATTATCTTAACTTTTGAATTACCAAAACTCCCGACTTCCATAAAAGCAGGATTCTTAAACTGCCCTGTTAGACCATATATTACGAACCCGTTGCGATGTTTCAAATGTCAACGATTTGGACACTCGCAAACGTCCTGCCGTGGGTCAGTGACCTGTGCGCGGTGTTCCGAAACTGGCCACAACAGCGAGGGATGCACTGCGCCATGTAAATGCAGTAATTGTAAAGGCGACCATCCCTCATACTTCCGATCTTGCCCTAATTGTATATTTGAAAAAGAAGTTCAAACTGTAAAAATAAAACAAAATATACCGTACATCGAAGACCGTAAAATAGTATAATCTAAAACTCTAAAACCTGGACTCTGTTATTCTGCCGCCACGAAATCTACAAAATCCGTAGCCATTCAAACCGACTTACCTGTTAAAGTAATTTCTCTCCCCGTATCCTCACAATGGAAAAAATCTAAACGCCCTGTTTCGCTGGAAGTCTCAGAAACTGTTATGCAAGATACTTCCTGTAAAGGAAAAACTCTCAATAAGAAAGGCACGGAATCCAGACCTCAAATTCCCAAAGAATCAACTTTTAATAGGAAACAGACCGTTTTAAACAAAAAAATATCCCTCCCCAGCCGTATGTCGACGACTCTATATTAATTCTAAATCCTTCAGACTCAGAAGTTTCGGAAGTCTATGGATCAGTCAGATACAGACTCTCCCACTCATTCTAAGGAAACTACTCAAACTTTGTCTAGAACTCCTAACCCCTTTTGATCATGGCCCTGCTGCTCTCATGGAATAGCCACGGATTTCTTAATAAAATCGATGATCTGCACATCCTCATTCATGATCATAATCCCGCTTGCTTTGCTCTCCAAGAAACATTTCTAAATTCTCATAATAAAGATCCCAAAATCCGTAACTACACAATTATAAGAAAAGATTATGAACTTGGCAATAAAGCTTCTGGTGGTGTAGCACTTATTATATCGAATCGCATCCCTTTTCAGTCTCTAAATCTCAATACCAATCTTCAAGCCGTTGCCGCACGTGTCCGTCTGAAATGCCTCACTACTGTCTGCAGCCTATATTTACCCCCCAACGAACAAATTAACTTACGTCACCTGATTAATTTAATAAACCAACTTCCACCTCCAATAATCCTGTTAGGCGACTTTAACGCCCATAGCCCTCTTTGGGGCCGTCCTGAAGTCAATAATAGAGGCCAAATAATAGAATCGCTCATATCTGATCTTTCTTTATGCATTCTCAATAACGGGGATAACACTTATTTTCACAAGCCTACCAAAAGTTTCCACGATATAGACCTTGCAATATGTTCTCACTCAGTTTATTCTTTATACTCATTTTTCGTTTCAACTGACCTTCACAATAGTGACCACTTTCCGATATTTCTATCTCCGCTATACCATAACTCTCAAAATATTCCTGAACACGTTCGATACATTGAAAGAAGAGCTGACTGGCTATCTTTCTCTTCTCTCGCTGTTATTACTCCTGGCATAATCACCGGAACAATAGATGAAGCTGTCAATAACGTAACCTACACCATTATCAAAGCAGCGGACGTAACTATTCCAAAATCTTGCCCTTCAGTGAGGAAAAATAAAAAACCGTGGTGGAACGATGATTGCATCTATGCCAAAAAACAGCAGCAGAAGGCATGGAGTATCTTTCGGAGATACCCCACTACTGAAAACTTGATCATTTTTAATGAGACCAAAGCTATTGCCAGGAAAATTAGACGCCGTTCTCAGAGAGAATCTTGGATTAAATATGTTTCGAGGATCACAACCTCAACGTCCAGCAAAGAACTCTGGTTAAAAGCTAAAAGAGCGATGGGTATTTATCAGAATAATCCAATTTCATGTCTATCTTATAATGGAGAAATAATTTCTAATATTCAAGACATAACGAACACAATTGTGGAAACCTTTGCCTTTGCCTCTAGCAAACTCTCGTATCCAAAAGATTTCCAGTCATATAAGATGCTGTCCGAGAAACAAAGATTAAACTTTAATACTTCATTAAATTTGCCATACAATAGCCCTTTTAATATTCAAGAATTACTTTTCTGTTTACGTCAGACTAAAAATACTTCTCCTGGTCCTGATGCCATTTCCTTTGGCATGATAAAACACCTCTCTCTCAGTTCGCTTACTAACCTTCTGCATCTGTACAATAGAATCTGGATAGAAAATACCTTTCCAACATCTTGGACTCAAGCAACAATTATTCCCGTTACTAAACCTGGAAAAGATCCTACTAATCCGTGCAACTACCGCCCCATTGCTCTTACTAGCTGTCTATGCAAACTACTTGAAAAAAATGGTAAATAGACGCCTAGTTTTCATCCTAGAAAAGAAACATCATATTCATCCATTCCAGAGTGGTTTTAGAAAACATAGATCAACCTTGGATAACATCCTATATCTCGAAACTCAAATCCGTAATGCATTCCTGAGACGGAATCATCTAATATCAATTTTTTTTCGACATAAAGAAAGCATACGATCAGACTTGGAGGTATGGCATTCTTAGAGATCTCCATCGTTTAGGTTTTCGCGGCAACTTGCCAAATTTTATTAAGAACTTCCTATTTTATCGTGAATTTAAAGTTCGCATGAACGGCTCGCTTTCTAACAGCTTTATTCAGGAAGAGGGCGTACCTCAAGGGTCTGTCTTAAGTGTCACTCTTTTCTCTATAAAGGTGAACGATATTTTAAATCAAATCCCATCTACCGTTAATGCCTGTTTATACGTCGACGACCTGCAAATCTCTGCACAAGGAAAAGACATTCGTTTCATTGAACGACAACTACAAACCTCAATTAATCGGATTGTGCAGTGGTGCAACATAAACGGTTTTAAAATATCTCGGGAGAAGACGACTTGCGTGCATTTTTGCCGTAAACGTGGACTCCATCTGGACCCGGAGCTCTTCTTGGGATCTTTTAAAATTGACATTGAAGATTGTGTTAAATTTTTAGGTATATATTTTGACAAAAAACTTACGTTTGCAAACCATGTTTCTTATCTCCGTACAAAGTGTGAAAAGAGCCTAAATCTTTTAAAAGTACTATCTAATACTTCTTGGGGTGCCGACCGTGATGCCATGCTTCGAATATATCGTGCTGTCATCCGGTAAAAAGTGGATTATGCTTGTTGCGTTTATGGCTCTGCTCGCGCATCTGTTTTAAGAAAACTGGACACGGTGCATCATTCCGCTCTTCGGATCTGCTCCGGTGCTTTTAGAACTTCACCCATTCAAAGCCTATATGTCACATGTCATGAACCATCTCTTCATCATATACGTCATAATATATCGGTTAATACTTATTTCCGTATCATCTCTCACCAGTCACACCCATTGAGTAAATTATTTTTAGATAATCATCTAGATCGTCTTTATTTTAATCGCCCACATTCCATTCCTTCATTTGGTTTTAGAATTCGTAGAAGTCTTAAAGATACTCGGCTTGCTAGAATTGATATTTCACCATGGGTCTTATTTCAAATGCCACCTTGGGGGAACCATTATATCCATTACTTACAACCCTTTAAGGGTTTTTTAAAAGATAGCACAGACCCGTATATTTACCAGCAAATATTCAGTTCATTTAAGGCTCAATATATCAACTATGAAAACATCTATACAGACGGATCAAAATCTCATGATTATGCTGGTTTTGCTTATTGTGGCGACTCTGTCGCTTCCAGCTACAGACTTCATAATATTTGTTCCATATTCACAGCCGAAATAATTGCCATATATGAAGCTTTAAGATATATTTCTACCACCAATAAAAGATTCTTTATAATATACTCCGACTCAAAGAGTGTCTTAGAATGTCTTAATTCTGATTCAAATAATCACATCTATGTTTCTCTATCTATCCAGCTGCATAGAAAGCTTTCCCGGAGAGGTTTAAGCATACTTTTCTGTTGGGTTCCAAGTCACGTTGGTATTTCGGGTAATGAGAAAGTGGACACTCTAGCGAAACAGGCAACTACATTCTATACTTGTGTTGTGCCTTACAGTGATATCAAAAATGCCATTTCCATCAACATAAATGACCGCTGGAATGCCGAATGGAACGCAGAAATACGAAACAAGCTTCACTTTCTTAGACAGTCTATCTCATTTTGGCCATGTTTCCCAATTCGCAAATTGGATGTCATTTTAACACGTCTTCGCATTGGTCATGCAAGAGTCACCCATAAACATTTACTTTTGGCTGAGCCTGCTCCACAATGTTCTTTCTGTCATACTCGTCTCACCGTTCATCACATTTTAACATCATGTGCGGCTCTTAGTCGATTTTATAATATATTTTAAAACTGTTCATCCCAGTTTGAGCGAACTTTTGGGTGAGACCCCTCACCCAAAATTATTTGAATTTCTTATCCGCATAGGCGTTTTAAACCTCGTTTAATTAAAAAAGTTGTAATATCAAACTTTACGTCATATTTTTACTTATGTTCTCTTGTTTATTTCACTCATAGTTACTTACGCTTCTGAATTTTATGTATATATGTATTTATATATATATATTCCTTTTTTTTAAATTTCAATCTTTGTTTGGCGCAGCATATCCTAGCCTGGATCTTGCGCCAAAAATCCCCAACCAACCAACCAACCATTTTCATTAAAAATATTTTAAAACTGCGTAATTTTCGGGTACTTGTTGTTAATGTCTATTCTGAGATTTTTTAATCAAGAGGAGGGTGTCCCCCAGGGCAGGGTACTAAGTGTCACTCTCTTTATCATTGCAATCAACCCTATATAGAAGGAAATTCCAACTTCAGTCATTGGTAGCCTATATGTTGACGATCTTCACATCTCTCGTGAAAGTAAGGATATGCGTTTCATTAATCGTCAGCTCCAAACCGCTGTTCATAAGATCGTCAATTGGTCTGACAGAAACGGATTTAGCTTTTCTAGCTCAAAGACTTGCTGCTTACATTTCTGTAGAAAGAGAGGATTTCACCCAGAGCCGGAGAAAGTCCTATCGAACACTCACTGGGGAGCCGATCGCGTCTCTTTATTAAAAGTTTACCACGCTCTAATTCTATTTTAAATAGATTATGGTAGTACTGAGTACGGTTCTGCGAGAAATTCTGTGCTCGAGAAGTTGAACACGATTCACCACTCTGCTCTTCGCTTGTGCTCAGGTGCTTTTAGGACTTCTCCTGTGGAGAGTCTCTACGCTGACACCGGTGAAGCACCACTGAATTTGCGTCGCCTTATTTTATTGCTACAGTATTATTTTAAAATCCTGTCTCATGTCAATCATCCTCTACGAAATTATAACCTTGATTCTTATCTCACCCGATTGTACGAACGAAGGTCATCTTTCATTCTTCCAGTTCATCGCAGAATAAAATGCATTTTATACAATTTTAATTTGAATAATGTTCAAATTTTAGCACCCGACTTAGATCTTGACTTTTGGATTGCACCATCCATATGCTTTTTAAACTCTTTCATAAACGTTGACAAATGTAACACTTCACCTATCATTTATCAACAGATTTTTAATGATCATAGAGAATACTTTAATGATTTTACTCCGATTTTTACTGACGGTTCGAAGTCCAGCGCCTCTGTAGGCTGCGATTATGTTATAAACGGAAGCATTTGCAGTCATAATTTGCATCCCGCCTTTTCTATCTTCTCAGCTGAAATTATAGCTATTATAAAAGCCTTGGAGCACCTGACTCACTATCAGAAAGGAAATTTTATATTTTCTTTATGTCGATTCTCTTGATTTTTTTCCAAGTATTTGTCAGCCCCAAACTCCACAAGCAACCCTTATATATTCCAGATCCCCTCAGGGGGTTTACCTACTTCAGGTAAACAAGGGTTTCGCAATCCCGAGGTACCCCAGTGATCTTTTCTCTTTTCTTTTCTACTCTCCTCTTCTTTTCTACTTTATTCTTATATTTCACCCTCGTTGCGGTTTCCTCTTTTGAGGTGAGGGCACCTCTTGAGTAGCTGCTTCCGCTCTGTTGTCTCTAGCTCCTCTTGGCGTTCTAACTGCCCACGTGTTTGCCGTGCGTGGATACCCGTGTCCTCGCAAATCGGGATCCTGGTAATTGCGGGGCTTCTCCGTAGGGGAATCATCGGAATGGAATTTCCATTATTGCGGGGAATCTCTTACACATTGCTTTGGCCTCGGCTTCGAGTAAATGGGGGGTACGTAAGTTCCGGTGCGTATCAATCGGCTGGTGGACTAGACTTTATCGTCTGCTACGGTTCAAGCGATCGGTCCTTTGACTGTGAGCGTATAGACCCGGTTAGCACTGGTGCAGATATCTGCATCCCCTTGTTGGACTCCGTGGTGGGTGGTGCGATCGGGTCCGATTCTCAAATTCTTTCATTATGGGTTCTAAACACAAAAATCTCCCCGTCAATGTGTCGTCAAGTGAAACTTCTGAAACTTTTGTACATTCTCGTTTTTTCATAATCAAATGCAACGAAGGAAATTTCCACCAAACCTCCCCTTTTCTTTTCCACAAAACCATCCAATCAACTGTCGGTGAAGTAACAAACATAAAAAAATTGCAATCTGGAGACCTTCTTGTAGAAGTCGCAAATGCAGTCCAAGCATCTAACATATTAAAACTTAAGAACGTAGGATTAAAATCTGTTTCCGTTTCTGCTCACAAAACACTCAATCAATCCCGAGGCGTTATATCTAAAACAGATCTTCAAAATGTATCTGAATCTGAAATTCTGGAAAATCTAAAACCGCTACACGTCAGTGTTGTCCGTCGAATCACAATCCGCGAAGACAATAATACTTTTAATACTAAAAATCTAATTCTGACATTTGATCTTCCTAAACTTCCTAGTACTGTCAAAGCCGGATACTTGAACTGCTCCGTTAGACCATACATACCTAATCCTCTACGCTGCTTTAAATGTCAAAGATTTGGTCATTCACAGACTTCCTGTCGCGGTAATATTACCGGTCCACGTTGTGGTGCTCCTGGACATGGCAGTGAAGGTTGCTCGGAACCATTTAAATGCGTCAACTGCAAGGGTGACCATCCTTCTTATTCTAAATCTTGCCGAAATTGGGCAACCGAAAAAGAAATACAGGCTGTGAAAGTAAAACAAAATATATCATACACAGAAGCTCGTAACCTAGTAAAGTCATGTACCCCCAAACCTGGACTCTCCTATTCTGCTGCCACTAAAAGTATGAAATCTGTTGGTATTCAAACTGACTCACCTACTAAAATAGTTGCTCTCACATCTCTCTCCCCATCGCAAACTCGCAGTCCTCCTCAACTTACATCAACAAGTCAGAAAAATAATAATGAAATCTGTACCCAAACGAAGCAAGTGAAAATTCAACAAAAAAAAGTTAGAAAGAAAAATGAAAATAGCCCTTCTAGACCAGTGTTTACGAAAGGGTCTAGCTACAAAGCTGATTATTTTAAAGTTAAAAAGATTCCCAAATATCCAAATATTGATGATAGCATTTTAAATTTACGTGTCTCGGACTCTGAACTCTCTGGGGAATCAATGGATGAAGATGTTCCGGTAAAAGAGGCAAAAGGAATCATAGGAAATCGTAATCCCCTTAAAATTTCCTCTTGATGGCTGTTCTCTCCTGGAACTGCCACGGTGTCCGCAATAAGATTAATGATTTAAAAACCCTCGTTTTCGATCATAGTCCTGTTTGCCTGGCTTTACAAGAGACCTACTTAAATTGCAGAACTAATCTGAAGCTCTATAACTATAAAACTATCCGGAAAGATTATAACTTGGGTGAACGCGCCTCTGGTGGGGTTGCTCTGTTGATAAACTGTAACTTTCCTTCCATAGACGTCACACTTAACACTAATCTCCAAGCCGTTGCTGCTCACATACATTTAAAGCATCTTACCACTATTTGTTGTATATATCTCCCTCCCAACGAATCTGCGTCACAGCAATCACTAAATATTCTAATTAACCAACTACATCCTCCATTTATAATAGTCGGTGATTTTAATGCCCATAGCCCCATTTGGGGAAGCACTGATCTCAACAATAGAGGGGAACTTATTGAAAATCTCATTAATGACTCTTCTCTGTGCATTCTGAATAACGGCGACATTACCTATTTTCATACCCCTACGCAAACGTTTCATGCCATTGATCTTTCTATCTGCTCTCCCCCCATTGCTCCGTTTTACAACTTCTGGGTTTCAGAAAACTTGCACAACAGTGACCACTTCCCGATTTTCCTCTCCCATCTGTATTCACAATTTGGAGATTCTACTTCTATTCCGCACTACATCTATGATAAGGCAGACTGGAATATATTCACTTCCCTTGCTATAATCACTCCGGACATGATCGAAGGTCCCCTCAGGGAGTTTACCTACTTCAGGTAAACACGGGTTTCGCAATCCCGAGGTACCCCAGCGATCTTTTCTCATTTCTTTTCTACTCTCCTCTTCTCTTCTACCCCCTCAGGGGGTTTACCTACTTCAGGTAAACACGGGTTTCGCAATCCCGAGGTACCCTAGCGATCTTTTCTCTTTTCTTTTCTACCCTCCTCTTTCCTTCTACTTTATTCTTATCCTTCTCCCTCGTTGTGGTTTCCTCTTTTGAGGTGAGGGCACCCCTTGAGAAGCTGTTTCCGCTCTGTTGTCTCTTGCTCCTCTTGGTGTTGAAACTGCCCACGTGTTTGCCGTGCGTGGAGACCCGTGTCCTTGGAAATGAGGGTCCTGGTTCTTGAGGGTTCATTGACAGGCACACTCAGCCCGTGCAAACGTTGATGTTCCCAACACAGTGCTTTGGCCTCTGCTTCAAGCAAACGGGAGGTGCTTTGTGGTCCCTTTTGCATCAATCGGCTGGTCGTTCTTCGGCTTTTGGGCTAAGCCTAGTGGTCACTCACTGGACCCTGCGCTAAGGGTGGTAGGCGTCTTAGGGTGTGACTGTGGGCGTATAGACCCCGGCTAGCACTGAGGTAGGTCTCTACTTCCCCTTGTTGGGCTCCGTGGTGGGTGGTGCCGTCGGGGTCTGAATTTTTCTTCCTCTCTTATGGATTCCAAACCAAATACCCCCCGTGGGCACCTTGTGTCATGTAACTTGAAAACAGCAAGATTCTTTATCGTACATCGCAAAGAAGGTAATTTTACTAATAGCTCCCCTTTTTTGATTCATAAAGCTATAATGACCAATGTCGGAGAAAGATACGTTCAGTAAAAAAACTTAGATCTGGAGATTTACTGATTGAAGTCAAAGACAAGAAACAAGCTGAAAATTTAATGAAGTGTACTTCTTTTGGAGATATAGCGGTCTCTGTCTCCTGCTCACAATACTCTAAACTGCTCTAGGGGCGTTATATCTGAGCGTGATCTGTTTAACTGCAGTGAAGAGGAGATTTTAATAGGACTAAAAAGTGAAAATGTCGTTGGTGTGAAAAGAATAGTCATTAAACGCGATGGCAACTCTATTCCTACCAAACATGTTATTCTAACTTTTGGCTCTCCCTCTATACCCAAATATATACATGCAGGTTTTTTGAGATGCCCTGTCAGGTCTTATGTTCCAAATCCCTTGCGCTGTTTCCAGTGTCAACGTTTTGGTCACTCCAAACTTAACTGTCGTGGTTCCGTTACCTGTGCCCGCTGTGCAGATGTCGGCCACAATAGTGAAAACTGCAATTGCACAGTAAAATGTGTTAATTGCAATGGAGATCATCCCGCTTTTTCGCGATCCTGCCCAAAGTGGCAGACTGAAAAAGAGATTCAATCTGTAAAAGTGACTCAGAATGTATCTTACCCTGAAGCCCGGAAAATAGTTGAATCACGCACTCCAAAGGGCGGCATGACATATTCCGCTGCAGCTAAACAACTTAAAACCATAAGCACACAAACCGAAAACTCGCTTTTCGAAAATAGTCAATTGAACACACTCGTTAAATGCAGTGATAGTTTATTTAGTAACTTTAACCTTAAAAGTAAGCCTCTCTCAGTAAAACATATCATTGAGCAATCTCCATTAAATGATCCCCTGCCAAACGTTATACCGAAACGTCAAACAAAAAAGGTAAAGATGAAAAACAAAAAACTGTCTTGCCCAACCAAACAGCGATCATTTAAACATTCTCTGAAGGAAATCTTAAAGAACCCTGAAAAAAAAACAAATTAATTCTGATGATGGCATAGAACTTTATGCTTCAGACATCGGTGAATTTATGGAAGTTGAAAAAAACTTCCAGGGCAGCAAATCTGCCCGCTGGGCTGGACAAACCGTCAGTTGCATCTTCCTCCCTTCAGACCTAATGGCCTCTTTTATTTCGTGGAACTGTCGCGGTTTTCGCACCCACATTTCGGACATCAAGAACATAATAAATATGTTCCAACCAGTATGCTTTGTCCTCCAAGAAACCTTCCTTAAGTCTCATCTTCCCGCGAAAATTCGTGGGTTTACCTGTTTTAGGAAGGATATTTCTGATTGCTCTACAAGTTCTGGTGGCGTTTGCATCTTAGTGTCACACTCGGTTCCTTTCACTGTTCTTAATTTGAGAACTTCTTTGCAAGCGGTCGCTGTAAAAATTCATACTTCATCTTTGCTCACTGTCTGTTGTCTCTACTTACCACCTCGACAATCAATATCGCAATCCGATCTGAACAACTTGGTTGAACAACTACCGCACCCTTTTATTTTGATGGGGGATATGAACGGTCATAGCATTCTATGGGGTAGTGAAAATACTAACTCCCGTGGGCGGCAGATTGAACAGCTGATTACGGATCACTGCCTCTGTCTTCTTAACAATGAAGAAATCACGTACTTTCACGCCGCTTCGAAGACGTTTCATTCCCTCGATTTGGCCATCTGTTCGCCGTCTCTCATGCAACAGCTGAACTTCTCTGTTGATAATGACTTACATAACAGTGACCACTTCCCGCTGGTGATCTCTCAAGTAGACATGCCTAAATTTGGTCTACGCCCTGCCACTTTTAAGTATCACAAAGCAGATTGGAAGACTTTTACTGAATTGGCAGTGATTACGGAAGACATGGTTAAAAGTACAGATGTTGATGCTGCTGTATGTACCGTAACTGAAGCCATCTTGGACGCTGCTGATGCTGCAATCCCTAAGAACATACCTCGATACCATAAGTTCAGAAAACCCTGGTGGAACGAGGAATGTGCTAAAGCATATAAAGAACAAAAGAAACGCTGGGGAATTTTTCGACGGTACCCCACGAATGACAATCTGTTTGCGTTTAAAAGAGCCAAGGCCATTGCTCGGAAAATTAGGCGAAGGAATCAGCGAGAATCTTGGATTCTCTATACCTCTTCTATTACTGCAAGGATGTCCAGTAAACAAGTCTGGAGAAAAGTAAAATCAGCAAACGGTTTGTATCAGGAATTCTCCCTCCCTGTCTTGGAAATCAATGGGACAGTACTTTCCTCCCCTGTTGATGTTGCTAATGAAATTGGTAGCTCTTTTGCAAGTGTATCCGATCCCAACTCTTACAGCCCTACTTTTAACGTGAATAAAAAACGTGTTGACCGGACGCCTGTCAACTTCCGTAGTCGTCAAAAGTTATCCTACAACTGCGAGTTCAACTTGTATGAGCTTCGGAATTCCCTGTTTCAGGCTCATAAAACCAGCCCTGGTCCGGATGGGATATCTTACGAGATGCTCCAGAACCTCAATCATGAAGCTATGGTCAACATCTTGGAGTTATTTAATAGGATATGGCGCGAGAATGTCTTTCCTCGCATGTGGCAGGAAGCCATTGTTATCCCTGTTCTAAAACCGGGTAAAGATCCTAAAATCCCTTTGAATTATAGGCCTATAGCTTTAACAAGTTGCCTCTGTAAAACTTTGGAACGCATGATTAACGCCCGTTTAGTACATGTCTTGGAAAATAATAGAGACATTCCTTTTGAGCAGAGTGGATTTCGGAGAGGAAGATCAACTTTAGACAACATTGTTTGTCTTGAATCTGAAATCCGTACAGCTTTTGTACGAAGAAACCACCTTGTTTCAATTTTTCTAGATATCGAAAAAGCTTACGACCATACATGGCGATATGGTATTTTACGGACTTTACATGTTCTTGGCTTCCGTGGCAATCTTCCTATATTTATTAGAAATTTTTTATACAAAAGATATTTTAAAGTTCGCGTGGGAAATACCACCTCAAGAATCTTTTATACAATCTGAAGGTGTCCCCCAAGGCAGTGTCCTTAGCGTGACACTTTTTACTTTATATTTCTCTAATATTTTAACTGTTTTACCACAATCTGTAAAAAGCAGCCTTTATGTTGACGATCTTCAGATCTCCTGTCAAGGATCGGATATGCGGGTGATTGAACGGCAACTTCAAACCGCTGTTAACCACATAGTCGATTGGTGCGACAGAAACGGGTATTCCTTTTCTCCTAGTAAAAGCGTTTGTGTCCACTTCTGCAGAAAGAGGGGAATGCATCCTCCTCCTACAATTCACATGTATGGTATTCCAATCAATGTTGTTGAAGAGGTTTGTTATCTTGGTGTGATCTTGGACAGTAAATTAACTTTCTTGCCGCATATCCTACATCTGCGGAAAAAGTGTGAGAGACTGCTGAATATTCTTAAAGTCCTCTCTAACACTTCTTGGGGAGCTGATCGCACCTCTTTACTCCGAATCTATCAATCTGTGGTTCTTTCTCGCTTGGACTACGGTGCTGTAATATATGGTTCTGCTTCTAGATCGGCACTTCGTTGGTTAGATCCAATCCATCACGCTGCCCTCCGCATCTGCTGTGGAGCTTTTCGTACTTCACCTGTTCAGAGTTTATATACTATTTGTAACCAGCTTCCGTTGAATCTCAGACGTAAAAAGCTGTCTCTCTGAATTACTATTTTAAAATACCGCTCCGTCCCTAATCACCCTTTGAATACTTTCACAGTTGGCCCTGCTGTTAAAAGGCTCTTTAATGCTCGTTCCACTTGTACTCCCCCTTTCTGCGAAAGGATGAAACCTCTGCTACATGAGGCTAATATTGAAAACATCTCTGTAGCGCCTTTAAATAACCTTATTATTCCTCCCTGGAGTGTCCCTTTGACTCGCATCACTGGTGAACTGGTGTCTTTTAAAAAAGAAAATACAAATCCCGCTATTTACAAACAATTTTATTTAGAACATCGAAACCATTTTAAGGAGTATCACCCGGTTTTTACGGATGGTTCGAAAGCTGCCGGTCGCGTAGGCTGTGGTATTGTTTTCGAACAGACTACTGTTAGTTTAAGCCTCCCAAATATCTGTTCCGTTTATACTGCTGAAGTTGTCGCCATTCTTCGTGCTCTTCACCTGATTCAGTTGTCAAGCCATAATAAGTTTTGTCTGTACACGGACAGTAAGAGTGCTCTGGAGCAAATTAAATGTCCTACCAATGCCCATCCCTTAATAATTGATATTATTGATCAGTTAAGCACTCTCTATCGTAAAGGGTACGACGTTATCTTTTGTTGGGTACCAAGTCACATTGGAATATCTGGAAATGAGCTTGCAGACAGAGCTGCAAAGGCTGCTTCTGTTCAGTTCGAGCAAACTGTTCCTTACAAAGATATTTTAAAATTCATCTCTCATCACATTTCCACTAGTTGGCAAGAGTTGTGGAATCAACAGGACGGCAACAAACTCCGAGCTTTAAAACCTTTCCTTTCCCCATGGCCAATGATACCTTTTAGACGCACAGATGTAATTTTAACCCGTCTTCGTATAGGCCATACTAGGTTGTCTCATGCTTATCTCTTGACCAATGAAACATCTCCCTACTGTACCAATTGTAAGGAAAAGTATACCGTTTTACATTTTTTAATTGAGTGTCCAATTTTTAATAATCAACGTCTCATATTTTTTAAAAAGACTGACTTGAACTTGGGCGATTTGGTTGGGGAAACTCCCCATCCAAATCTCTTTGCTTTTCTTAAATCTATTGGTGTTCTTAATTGTATATAATCCCTTTTATAATGACTTAATATTTATTCTACACTTTGTCGGTTTTATACTTTTTACTCTTATACAAACATTTGTTATATATTATACAGTCTGTTACTTTACATAACTTTTATCTTTCTGACCTGTATTTCTCTCATCTTGTTTTTTTTTTATCACGAAAATTACATTGCTCTTATTATTTCTTATTTTTACCTTTTGTTTGGCGCAGCATGTCCCATATTGGATTTTGCGCCATTAAAACTAACACTCACTCACTCACTCTTCTCTTCTACTTTATTCTTATCTGTCTCCCTCGTTGCGGTTTCTTCTTTTGAGGTGAGGGCACCCCTTGAGTAGCTGTTTCCGCTCTGTTGTCTCTAGCTCCTCTTGGCGTTGAAACTGCCCACGTGTTTGCCGTGCGTGGATACCCGTGTCCTCGGAAATGGGGATCCTGGTAATTGAGGGGTTTTCTCGTAGGGGAATCATCTGAATGGCATTTCCATTTGTGCGGGGAAACTTCAACACATTGCTTTGGCCTCGGCTTCGAGTAAACGGGGGGTACGTAAGTTCCGGTGCGTATCAATCGGCTGGTGGACTAGACTTTGTCGTCTGCTACGGTTCAAGCGATCGGTCTCCTGACTGTGAGCGTATAGGCCCGGCTAGCACTGGTGCAGAACCCTGCACCCCCTTGTTGGGCTCCATGGTGGGTGGTGCGGTCGGGTCCGAATCTTAAAATCTCTTATTATGGATTCTTTAAAAAAACACTCCCCCGTCAATGAGTCGTCTGTTTCTAATGAAACAAATACTGTTTTCCGTTTTTTCCTAATTAAATGCGATGAAGGAAACTTTCACAATATGTCTCCTTTTTTAATATGCAAAGTCATTCTATCTACTGTAGGAGAAGTACGAAACGTTAAAAAATTACAATCAGGTGATCTTCTTGTGGAGGTTACAAATAATAGTCAAGCCGTCAATATCAGCAAACTAAAAATCATAGGAAATAGAAATGTGTCCGTTAATATTCATAAACGTTTAAAACCAATCCCGAGGCGTCATCTCTGAACCAGACCTACAAAGCACATCCGAATCAGAAATCCTTGAAAACCTGAAATCCCAAAATGTCATAGCTGTCCGCCGAATAACTATCCGAAGAGACAATAGAATAATTAATACCAAACACATTATCTTGACTTTTGAACAAAACAAACTCCCTACGTCCATCAAAGCAGGCTTCTTAAACTGCCCTGTAAGACCATACATCCCAAACCCTCTGCGGTGTTTCAAATGCCAAAGATTTGGACATTCGCAGACGTCCTGTCGTGGTTCTTTGACCTGTGCTCGTTGTTCCGATCCAGGGCATAGTAGTGAAGGGTGTTCTGAACCAATTAAATGTAGAAATTGCCAAGGAGATCATCCATCATACTCACGATCATGCCCTAACTGGATAATAGAAAAGGAAATCCAAACTATAAAAATAAAACAGAATCTCTCTTATCCTGAAGCTCGCAAAATAGTGAAATCTAAAACCCCCAAACCTGGACTTTCTTATTCTGCTGCCACAAAATCTACTAAATCCGTAGCTACTCAAACTGACTTACCTATTAAAGCAATTAATCTCCCCATACCCACACAAACGAAAAAGAGTAAACGCTCTGTTTCGCAACAAGCATCTGAAACTGCTCTGCAGAATTCTTTACGCAAAGATAAAAGTATCAATAAAAAAGGCTCTGAAAATAGACCGCAAATTCCAAAAGAATCGGCTTTTAACCGAAAACAATCACGTTTGAAACATAAAAATATTCCTCCCCAGCCGTATGTGGACGACTCCATTCTCACTTTAAATCCTTCAGACTCTGAAGTTTCGGACGAGTCTATGGACCAGTCAGACATCGACTCTCCAAATGATGCCAAGGGGACTACGCAAAAATCGTCTAAAACTTCTAATACCTTTTAATCATGGCCTTGCTGCTTTCCTGGAACTGCCACGGTTTTTTTCACAAAATTGACGATCTGAACATCCTCATTCATGACCATAATCCCGCTTGCTTGGCTCTCCAAGAAACGTTTTTACATTCGCAAAACATTGTTCCCAAAATCCGTAACTATTCTATTTTAAGAAAGGACTATAAACTTGGAAATAAAGCCTCTGGAGGTGTTGCTTTAATTTTATCTAACGGCATCCCTTTTCAGTCTCTAAATCTAAATACAAATCTTCAAGCAGTTGCCGCACATGTCCGTCTTAAATGCCTCACTACTGTTTGCAGCCTATATTTACCTCCCAACGAACCAATCAATCTACGCCAGCTCATAAATTTAATAAATCAACTTCCACCTCCGATAATACTTCTCGGTGACTTCAACGCCCATAGTCCTCTTTGGGGTGGTTCCGAGGTCAATAATAGAGGTCATATAATAGAATCATTAATATCCGATCTTTCTTTATGTATTCTAAATAACGGCGATAACACTTACTTTCACAAACCTACTAAAAGCTTTCACGCCATAGACCTTGCAATCTGTTCTCCATCTGTATACTCTTTATACTCTTTTTTTGTTTCAAGTGACCTTCACAATAGTGATCATTTTCCAATTTTTTTATCTCCGCTCTACCATTGTTCTCGTAATATTCCTCAACAAAGTCGATATATTGAAAGAAAAGCAGACTGGTTATATTTTATTTATCTTGCAGTTATCACACCTGACACAATCACCGGAACTATAGATGAAGCGGTCGACAAGGTAACCTCCACTATCATCAAGGCGGCTGACGCCACTATTCCGAAATCTTGCTCTTTATTCAGAAAAAATAAAAAACCGTGGTGGAACTCTGATTGCCTTTATTCCAAAAAGCAACAACAAAAGGTATGGAGTATCTTACGCAGATACCCCACAACTGAAAATATGATCGTTTTTAATAAAAGTAAAGCTCTTGCCAGAAAAGTTAGACGCCGGTCACAGCGGGAGTCTTGGATGAAATACGTATCTAGTATTACGAGCTCTACGTCTAGTAATGAACTGTGGTTAAAGGCTAAAAGAGCAATGGGCATTTATCATAATAACTCAATTTCTTGTCTTTCCTATAACGGTGAAATAATTTCTAGTATTAAAGATATAACGGACGTAATTGGTGAGACCTTTGCTTTTGCCTCAAGCAAACTGTCATATACAAAAGATTTCCAGTCATATAAGATGCTGTCTGAAAAACAAAGATTAAACTTTGCAACTTCACTAAACTTGCCATACAATAGCCCTTTTAGCATCCAAGAATTACTTTTCTGTTTACATCAGTCTAAAAATACTTCTCCTGGTCCTGATGCCGTTTCCTTTAATATGCTAAAACACCTCTCTGACAGTTCGCTTACTAACCTGCTGCATCTGTATAATAGAATCTGGATGGAAAATACCTTTCCAACATCTTGGACTCAAGCAATAATTATTCCCGTTACTAAACCTGGAAAAGATCCCAGTAATCCGTGCAACTACCGTCCCATTGCTCTTACTAGCTGCCTTGGTAAACTTCTAGAAAAAATGGTGAATAAGCGCCTGGTATTCATTTTAGAAAAACATCATCATATTCATCCATTTCAGAGTGGTTTTAGAAAACACAGATCAACTTTAGATAACATCCTGTATCTCGAAACTCAAATTCGTAATGCTTTTCTAAAACGGAATCATTTAATATCAGTTTTTTTCGACATACAGAAAGCATATGATCACACTTGGAGGTACGGCATTCTTCGAGATCTCCATAGTCTAGGTCTTCGTGGCAACATGCCAAATTTTATTAAAAATTTCCTGGCTTATCGTGAATTTAAAGTTCGGATCAACGGCACATTATCTAACAGCTTTATTCAGGAGGAGGGGGTTCCTCAAGGATCTGTGCTAAGTGTCACCCTTTTCTCTATAAAGGTGAATGATATAATGAAGCAAATACCACCAACTGTGAATGGATGTCTATATGTCGACGATCTCCAAATCTGTGCACAAGGGTAAGATATTCGCTTTATCGAACGGCAACTACAGACATCCATCAATCGTATAATTAAATGGTGCAATATTAACGGTTTTAAGATATCTGAGGACAAAACTACTTCTGTTCATTTCTGTCGTAAACGTGGACTCCATCCTGACCCGGAACTTTTCTTGGAATCTTTTAAAATTGACGTACACGACTGCGTTAAATTTTTAGGTGTTTATTTTGACAATAAACTTACGTTTGCCAACCACATCTCTTATATCCGGACAAAATGTGAAAAGAGCTTAAACCTTTTAAAAGTGTTATCTAATACTTCATGGGGAGCTGACCGTGATGCCATGCTTAGAATATACCGTGCTGTGATCCGGTCAAGAATTGATTATGCTTGTTGTGTTTATGGCTCTGCTCGCACATCTGTTTTAAGAAAGCTAGACACGGTGCATCATTCCACTCTCCGGATATGCTCCGGTGCTTTTAGAACTTCACCCTTTCATTGCCTTCTTGTAACTTGTCACGAACCATCTCTACATTACATTCGTCATAAAATATCACTCAATACCTACTTTTTTATCCTGTCCCATCATTCCCATTGAGAAAAATTTGTTTAGACACTCATCTGGAGGATCGTTTTTATACAAATCGCCCACATTCCATTCCTTCATTTGGTTTCAGAATTCGGAGAAGTCTGGAAGGTACTCAGTTCGCTAACGTTGAAATTTCACCTCACCTCTTATTTGAAAAACCACCCTGGGAAAACCATAATATTCAGTATTTTCAACCATTTAAGGGCTTTATAAAAGAAAACACGGACTCCTATATTTATCAGCAACTATTCAATTCCTTTAAGGCTCATTATCTTAATTATGAGGACATCTATAGAGACGGCGCTAAATCTCGTGATTATGCTAGTTTTGCGTATTGTGGCAGCTCTAGCGCTTTCAGCTATAGACTTCAACCTTTCTGCTCCATATTTACAGCCGAAATAATTGCAATATACGAGGCTCTAAGGTATATTTCATCCAATAATAAAAGATTCTCTATAGTCTACTCGGATTCAATGAGTGCTTTGGAAAGCCTGAAATCTAATTCCATTACTCACAGTTACGTTTCTCGTGCTGTCCAGCTGCATAGAAAACTTTCCCGTAGAGGTTTTAATATACTTTTCTGTTGGGTTCCTAGCCACGTTGGTATTTCTGGTAACGAGAAAGTGGACACTTTGGCAAAACAAGCAACTACACTTTACACCGGCGATCTGCCTTACATTGACATAAAAAAGCCATTTCTTCTTACACAAATGAGCTCTGGAATTCCGAATGGAATTTGAAAATTCTAAACAAGCTTCACGTCCTTAGACCATCGATCTCCTTTTGGCCATGCTTCCCGAATCGCAAGTTGGATGTAGTCTTGACTCGCCTTCGCATCGGTCACACTAGACTTACCCATAAACATTTACTTTTGGCTGAGCCTGCTCCACAATGTTCTCTCTGTCATACTCATCTCACCATTCATCATATTTTAACTTCATGCACGGCATTTACACGATTTTATAATATTTATTTTAAAACTTTTAATCCCAGCTTGAGCGAACTTTTGGGTGAGACTCCCCACCCAAAACTATTTGAATTTCTCATCCGTATTGGTGTTTTTAATCTTGTTTAATTTAAAAGGTTTTAATATCAGTCTTTACGCTGTTTTTTACTTATGCTCTTTCTTTTAAATTTGACTAATATTTACTTCTGCTTTTAAATTATATATATAAGTATACATATTTTGGTTAATATTTTCAGTCTTCGTTTGGCGCAGCATATCCTTGCTTGGATTTTGCGCCAAAAAACCCCAACCAACCAACCAACCATGATCGAAGGTAATATCGACAACGTTGTCCATATTGTTACCTCCACCATTCTAAAAGCTGCTAATGCTAGCATTCCTCTATCTAGTAACCGCCCCCTTAAAAATAAAAAGCCTTGGTGGAACGAGGAATGCCATATGGCCAAAAAGCATCAGCAAAAGGTTTGGAGCATATTTCGTAGATATCCGTCTACTGAAAACCTACTAAAATTTCAAAAAGCTAAAGCCCAGGCGAGGAAAGTTAGGAGACGTTGCCAACGGGATTCTTGGAAACGATATGTCTCTAGTATAAATTCGAACGCTTCATCCAAGCAACTCTGGACGAAAGTAAGGCGTGCTTTGGGTATTTACTATAATAACCATCCTGTTTCTTGTCTCCATCATAACGGCCATTCTATCTCGAATATGAAAGATATTGCCAATACCATCGCATTGTCCTTTGCTTCAGCTTCAAATAGCACGTCATATTCTACTGAGTTTTTACGCCACAAAATGAAAACTGAGAAGCAATCTTTAAACTTCTTTACGGTCTGTAATCTCCCTTACAACTGTCCGTTCACTGACTTCGAACTACTTAACAGCTTAAGACACCTAAAAAATTCTTCCCCTGGTCCTGATAATATTACGTATCAAATGCTACAACATCTATCTCACAGTTCTCTCTTAAATCTTCTAAGCTTATATAACCGCATCTGGACAGAGCACACCTTTCCTATTCAGTGGACATCTGCCATAATTATCCTTGCCGAACGATGACCGATTGGTTAGGGTGCTGGCCTTCGGTACCGCAGTTCGTGGGTTCGAATCCCACATTGGCATGGATGTTCGTAGTAGTTCGGAATCGGCTTTAAGCTGTAGGTCCCGGTCTCATTAGCCCTCTTGTTGCAAAAAGTAGACCGTAGCACTCAAACCAAACCAAGCCATAATTATCCCTATTCCCAAAGCAGACAAAGATGCTTCTAACCCTAGCAATTATCGCCCAATTGCCCTCACTAGCTGCCTTTGTAAAGTATTTGAGAGAATGGTCAATTCTAGTTTGATTTACATCTTGGAAAGCAAAAATTGTATTCCTCCTCTCCAGAGTGGTTTTAGAAAAGGTCGGTCCACTATTGATAATGTTCTTTACTTAGAAACGCAGATTCGCAACGCTTTTTTGAAAAGGAGACATTTAGTTTCTATCTTTTTCGACATTGAAAAGGCTTATGATCGGACATGGCGCTATGGCAACCTTTGCGATCTCTATGATTTTGGGTTTCGTGGGAACTTGCCAATCTTTATTAAAATATTTCTTTCACATCGGGATTTTAGAGTTCGTATAAAAAACACGTTTTCTGATGTTTATATTCAGGAAGAGGGAGTGCCTCAAGGTTCAGTTCTAAGTGTAACTCTCTTTTCTATAAAGTCTTTTCGGCGGAAATTTTAGCTATCTTGAAAGGTCTGGAGCACTTGCACCATCATAAAAATCGTAAATTTTTTTTATACTGATTCTAAGAGCGTTTTGGAGGCGCTGAGTTCCCAGAATAGCAAGAGTCACCCTTTTGTTTTAAAAGTATTGCATATCATTGAAAGACTTACTCTGGTGGGTTTCTCGATCCTCTTCTGTTGGGTTCCGTCGCATGTGGGTATTGAGGGGAACGAAATGGCTGATAGTGCTGCAAAATCTGCAACTGAGTTCCTTGATGTTCCTATTCCGTGCAGTGATGCAAAAAAATATATATACAAGGTTGCTTCTATAAAATCTGGCAGAGCGCTTGGTATTTGACCATTGATAACAAGCTGCGTAATATTAAGCCAATTGTTGAAAAGTGGAACCATCTGTCATCCAGAAAGCACGATGTCATCCTCACCCGTCTCCGTATTGGACACACGCGGTTCACCCATCGTCATCTCTTACTCGGTGATCAAGCACCTTCATGTAAAAATAGTAACACCAACATGTCTGTTAAATACGCCCTGATAGACTGTCCCATCTATAATCAACATCGTCTTCATTATTTTAACTCTGCTACTCCTGATATCAAATATCTTTTAAATGCGTCGCCTCATCCTGAAATTTTTACCTTTTTAAGAGTCATTGGTTTTTATCCTCATATTTGATATTATCTCACTTTATTCACCTTTTTAATTCTACATATATTTCTTTCGTATTTCTTGTCGAAACATCGCTTCGTTCTGAAGTTTTAAACTTTGAAATTATTTTTAAAATACATTTCTTTACTGAGTACTTTGTGTTTGGCACAATATATCCCAGGAGGATTCAGTGCCATTAAGCTTTAACCAACCAACCAACCAACCAACCTACCTTTTATATAAAGATAAATCAGGTTTTAAACAGACTTCCACTTTCCATTAAAGCTACCCTTTATGTTGACGATCTCCAGATATCATGTTCCGGGCAAGATATGTGTTACATCGAGCGACAACTTCAAGGGGCCATTCGTAATATTATTAAGTGGACTAATTTTAACGGCTTTAAGATCTCTAGCGAAAAAACTTCTTGTGTTCACTTTTGCCGAAAACGTGGCATCCATCCTGACCCTGAAATTTATCTAGGGTCAACAAAAATTACTGTTTCAGACTCTGCTAAGTTTTTAGGTGTCATCTTTGACAAAAAGTTATTTTTTGCTCAGCATGTCTCTTTTATTAGAAAAAACTGCGAAAAAACGCTAAACCTTCTGAAAATCCTCGCTAATACTTCTTGAGGAGCCGATCGCTGCTCTATGCTTCACATTTACCGTTCAATCATTCGCTCCAAAATTGACTACGCTTGTCCCGTTTATGGTTCAGCGCGTCCATCGGTTTTACGTAAACTGGACACTGTGCATCATTCTGCAACTCGCATTTGTTCTGGGGCTTTTAGAACATCACCTGTACAAAGTCTTTATGTTGACTGCTACGAACCATCATTGAATCATATCCGTTCTCATATTTCATTGAATACTTTTTATCGCATTTTATCTCATCCTTCTCATCCTCTTAAAAACATACTTTTAAACCGTCATTATGATCATTTTTATTCTAATCGCCCATCTTTCATTCCGCCTTTCGGTCTGCGTATGCGGAGGATTTTAGAAAACCCATTGCTTAAGGACAAGGAAGTTCGCCTAAACCCTATTTTAAAATACCACCCTGGAAGGACTTCGTATATGAATCCTTTTAAAGGCTTCACTAAAAATGTAACAGATGCTCACATATATAAGCAACTCTTTCACAATCATAGAGATAGCTACAAAAGCTATAACGAAATCTACACGGATGGATCTAAGTCTGATACCTACGTTGGTTTTGGAGTTGTGTGTGACACTACTGCTCGAAGTTACCGCCTTCCTTCTTTCTGCTCAATTTTTACTGCCGAACTTATTGCCGTATATGAGGCACTTAATTTCATATCAAATAGCAACAGGAAAAAATTTGTGATATATACAGACTCTTTGAGCGTATTGTATAATCTCAGTTCGGGTATCATATTAAACAGCTTTATTTATATGACTCTTAATCTATATCAGCAGCTCATCCGTCGCGGTTTCCATATTCTCTTCTGTTGGGTGCCCAGTCATGTAGGTATTGCGGGGAATGAAATGGCTGACGTGGTTGCTAGGAGTGCTAATGATCATTATAATGTCTCACTCTCTTACACCGATATAAAAAATGCAACTTACCTTATAGTCCGAAATAACTGGATTGATGACTGGGGAAAAGAAACGCTAAATAAACTCCATGGTATCAAACCAAATATCACGCCTTGGGCTTTGATTCCTAGTCGTAAACGTGATGTCATTTTGACTAGACTACGTATCGGGCATACCAGACTCACCCATTCTCATTTGCTTTTGGGGGAACCTCCTCCTCGTTGTCCAAGCTGCCATTGTCTTCTCACCGTTCATCATTTTTTAACCTCTTGCACCCGTTTTACCCGTTTTACCCGTTTTTATCTAATGTATTTTTGTACTAAAAATTTAAGTTTAAATGAACTTTTGGATGAATCCCCTCATCCTGACCTTTTTGACTTTCTCAAGCGCATTGGTTTTTATTCTTCTTTATAATGGCTTATTTTCATCACTTTTTTCTCATCTCATATATCATGTTCTGTTTTTAATGTTTGGAAATTTTTACTCTGTTACGTATCATTTGTGTTATTTTCATATATACTTTTAATCTTTTGCTGTTTGTTCTAATTTGTTGTTGTTGTTTTATACCTTTTGTCTGGCGCATCTTGTCCTTATTGGACCTTGCGCCATTAAACCTCATCCAACCATCCCATAGTCATGTTCTGTTTTTAATGTTTGGACAATTTTACTCTTGTCTGTTTTATTTGTACTCTTTTAATTTATCCTTTTAGTCTATTGTTGTGAGTTCTAATGTGTTGCTGCTATTTACATTTTGTCTGGCGCATCTTGTCCTCTTTGGACCTTGCGCCATTAAACCTCAACCAACCAACTATATATTCCAGATACTGTACCTCTATAACAACTGTTAGAAAATTAGTAACTTTATTTTATAAGTAATTTAAATATTTTATTACCCATCTCATAACCACTGACGATATTAGCATGTATATACTATGCAGGCATTTTTCATTCGAGCCGTGACGTATTGCATACGTTTGAAGATCGTTTCTTTCCCTACCGATAAGTACTCGGGGGAAAAGGCTATGTATCAGTCAGTCAGTCAGTGTGGTTGTGCTGACATGTGTGTACGGCAGTTAGCCGATGTTTATTTTCCCTTTACTTTTATGTTTAATAAATGTACTTTTTAATGCTAACGTTTGTCTTAATACTGTTCAGGATTAATAGGGCTAAATGCTTCCACTTCAAATATTATTCTATTATAGCTTTCAATAAGCTAACATTGGTTATGGGCCAGTTTTAGCCCATTAACCTGAACAGTGGACTTTAAGCAAGTTTGTATTTGCCTCGATGGGGGGCCTGTTACAGCCCTAATCAAGCAACTATTTCCGAACTCACCGAAAGAAGTATAGCTCTACTTTTATGTAAACTATGGAGAGTTTAATCGAGCCATTGAATTCTGAGAATTACTCTACGTGGGCTGATAACGTAAAGGTGTTATTATTAGAAAAGGGATCATGGAAGTTTATTACCGAAACCCCTGAACTAGATCCGAAATCGACAACCAAGGAAAAGCAAGATTTTGAGCTGAGACGAGATCGAGCTTACTCTACTATATATCTGAATGTGAGTCAAGATTATAGAACCTTAATTTCATCGACGTCGAGTGGACAAGAAGCCTGGGAAATATTAAAGAATCACTTTCAACCTGTTACACGAGCGAGGATTGTAAACCTGTTAGACGAATTTTTCGACACTCGGATTCACCCCGGAGAATCAATCGGCGTTTTTGCTGCAAGACTACGACGTATCGTGAAACAATTAGCAGACTCTGGACACCCTTTACAGGATATATATCAAGCTTTTCAACTTCTCAGATACCTTCCAATGGAATATCAAGGCATTATCCAAACCATATACAGATGGCCGGATAAAAACTTCAAGTTTGACTCGGTGCTTGCTGAACTTCAATGTGAGGAGAGTCGCCTACAACAATGTAAGATAGATTCTGATAAATCTTTAAATGTTGCTTTTAATGTCAATCGTAAAAATGATAGTAGTAGTGATAGTGTATCTAATGTACCTGTAACTAAAAATCTAAATTATAATAAGGGATCTCAAATTGGACCTTATTTCAGATGTAAGAAGTATGGTCATTTAATTGCTAATTGCAAAGTCAAATCTAATTTTTCTAAAAGTAGAAATCAGAGTAAAGGTAATTATAAAGGTTCTAACATTACTGAATTGTTAACGGAAGCTTGTGTAAATCAATCAACCACTCTTGACAAATTTTCGTGGGTATTTGATTCGGCAGCCTCTGACCATTTTTGTAACAATTTGGATATATTTTCTTCTTATAAACCTCAAAAAAATATTAATATGTCTCTTGCTATAGAGAATGTAACAAGCCCAATTGAGGGGATTGGTACAGTTGATTTTACCGTTCGTGTCGGTAGTAAACTTAACCGAATAAGATTAAACAACGTGAAGTATTCCCCCAAATTACGTCGTAATCTTATATCAGGGTCATGCATTGAAAAAGCGGGACATTCGTTTGTAGGAAATAAGGGAAAAATATGGGTTTTTAATAAACAAGGTCAGAAACTATTTTATGCTAAACGTATCGATGGATTATATTACTGTAAACCCCACTATCCTAAAATACAGAATAGAACTGTTTATGAGGATAGCAGTAAAGTCGAAATCCTAGCATCTGAAAGCAGTGATAATTTAGTTTTATGGCATAATAGGTACAATCATGTAAATACGGAATATATCAGCCAAACGAGTAATAATGACTCAGTGAGGGGCATACCAAAAATTAAACCCGTTAAAATAAATTGTGAGGATTGTAAGCTAGCTAAAAGTAGAAGAGTGTCATTTAAGCCTATTCCTAAAATAAGATCGTCGAAACCACTAGAGTTACTACATATGGACGTTGCCGGTCCAATGGATGCAGTATCATTGGGTGGGAGTAAATACTTTTTAACTATTATAGACGACTTTTCTAGAAAGGTCGTAGTATACCCAATGACTCAAAAATCTGAAGTTTTTGACTGTTTTGTAAAATTTCAAAAGAGAGCTGAACGCTTTTTAAACTCTAAAATTATTAATGTTAGAAGCGATAACGGTCTTGAATTTTGTAACACAAAATTTTCCCACTTTTTAGAAGAACAAGGCATAAAAGCAGAGAGAACCAACACGTTCACTCCTGAGCAAAATGGAGTCGCTGAGAAATTTAATTGCACTGCAGTAGATGCCATTAGAGCAATGTTAAGTCATAGTGGTTTAGATAAAAGGTTTTGGGCAGAAGCCCTTTTATGCTTTACGTATACGTGGAACCGCGTTTGCCACAAAAATATGACTAAAACTCCTTTTGAGCTATTTGGTGGCAGAAAACCCACAGTAACCCATCTAAAGACATTTGGCTATGTAGCTTATGTTGGAATCCCGAAAAAGCTTAGAAAAAAACTCGATTTGAGAACCAAAAAGGGTATTATGGTGGGATACGCTCAAAAGACAATAGGATACCGCATATGGCTTGTAAATAAGCAGAAAGTAGTTGAAACGATTAATGTTTCATTTCAAGAAGATTTAATGCACAAGGAAGCTGTCCTGGGCCCTAGATTTAAAATAAGTCATAATTCAATTTCAGACGATGAGGAATTTGATACGGATGACGAAAACCATATCGACACCTCAAATTTAATTCCCTGTGAGGACATTGAATGGGTTAGGAGAGCCGTTCCTCGAAAAAAATGGCTCCCGTACCGATATATACTACGGTATAGAAGGTACAAATGTTAGATTTAGATCAAATAACGATGTACAAAAGTACTGTAATGAGCACAAAATTGAATATAAAGGCAGTTTATTTAACTTTAGTAGTAAAAATAAGTTTTCGGGTAAAATTATCCCTAATGACAAACCGGAAGTTAATCACGTTGAAATGATTATACCTAGTAATTTTGAGGAATGTAAAAAGGTTTCAGAATTCAATGAATGGCACAAAGCCATGAATGAGGAAATTGAAATCATGAAAGAAAGGAATGTTTGGAATCTAGTTCCCCCAAACAATAAATATAAAGTTTTAGGTAATCGGTGGGTTTACACCGTAAAGAAAAATGAAAAGGGGGAGGTAGTTCGATATAAAGCACGTTTAGTAGCATTGGGGTATAAGCAAAGAAAAGAGGAAAGTTACGATGAAGTCTTTAGCCCTGTAATAAATTTCACCCTAATTCGTATGTTTTTTGCAATACTTGTTTGCTTATTAGGTTTTAAACACTGTCAAATAGATATCAAAAATGCATACTTATATGCTAATCTTTCAGAAACTATATACATGTCTCAACCCCAAGGTTATATTAATGATGAAATGCCAGATTACGTTTGTAAGCTGAACAAAGCTATATACGGATTGAAACAGAGTGGTACAGAATGGTTCGTTGAAATACACAACATCCTAGAAAGTTTAAATTTTGTAAAAATTGAATGGTGTAATTGTGTTTACTATCATGAAAATAATACTATACTGTTATTATATGTTGACGATATTGTTCTGCTTGGTAAAACATCTGTAAGTATAGAACATTCTCTAAAATATGTTGAAAGATAAGTTTGACTTGAAAATACTTGGTACAACGAAAAAATTACTTGGTGTGGAATTCTGTGAAATGAATGGAAATTTGTATATTCATCAAAAGGACTATATTAGTAAAATTTGTAACATGTTTAAAAAATACAATTTTCCAATTTCCTCTTTACCCTTAGCAAAAGGAGTAGTACTTTCAAAATCAGATTGCCCTAAGTCAGAACAAGAAATTTCAGAGATGTTAAAATTACTTTATCGTAGTATAATAGGATGTTTATCATTTTTGGTCGTTCGAACTAGACCCGATATAAGTTATGCCGTGAATATCTTCTCCCAGTTTCAGGAGAACCCCGGTTTAGTTCACTGGAACTACTTGCTTAAACTATTGGGTTACGTCCAAAATACCCAACATATGTTAAACTTATCAAATATAAAGGAAATTAATGTCAGATGTTTTTCCGATTCTGACTTTGCGTCGAATCGTGACGACCGTATCTCTATGGGAGGCTTTATATTATTTATAGATAAGGTACCTGTTAGTTGGAGGGCCTTCAAGCAGAAGTGTGTGAGTTTATCTACTATGGAATCAGAATACGTAACACTCACAGAAGCAGCAAAGGAATTAATGTGGATAATAAGAATACTTGAAAACTGTAGAAATCTAAATGTATTTCATTTCGACACCACTAAGAGTACATTGTTGTGTGACAATAAAGCTGCAATAGACTTTTCAAATTCCCCCATAGAAAGTAATCGTACTAAACATATACATATCAAGTATCACTTTTTAAGAAATCTTGTAATTGAAAAATCTTTCAAATTAGAGCATATTAACAGTAAAAATAATCTATCCGATATTTTTACTAAACCTTTAAGTAAGATTGAACTCTATAATTTTGTGAAAGAACTGTACGAAAATATACTGTAATGTCTTTCGTTTTAAGTTTGGTAAAGAGGTTATTCAACTGTTTTTAAGATTTGAATAATGTTCATAATAAGTCAATTTGTTTGTATTGTGAGATTTTATGTTTGTGTAATGACTTTGTCAAAATGTTAGAATTGTACGATATCTGTAAAGGCTCGAGTATGTTTTGTTTCAGTCTTGTGTACAGTCAGTGATTATGAGAGGGGGGCCAATGTTAGAAAATTAGTAACTTTATTTTATAAGTAATTTAAATATTTTATTACCCATCTCATAATCACTGACGATATTAGCATGTATATATTATGCATGCATTTTTCATTCAAGCCGTGACGTATTGCATACGTTTGAAGATTGTTTCTTTCCCTACCGATAAGTACTCGGGGGGGAAAAGGCTATGTATCAGTCAATCAGTCAGGTTGTGCTGACATGTGTGTACGGCAGTTAGCCGATGTTTATTTTCCCTTTACTTTTACGTTTAATAAATGTACTTTTTAATGCTAACGTTTGTCTTAATACTGTTCAGGATTAATAGGGCTAAATGCTTCCACTTCAAATATTATTCTATTATAGCTTTCAATAAGCTAACAGCAAGAGTAACCGTTAGAGTTTGCTAACAATGCCCCCCCCTCTTGTCATTTATTTTATTACACTTAGCTCTGCCCTGTTTACAGTTTTGAATCTTTCAAGTAAACAAGCTATAAACATTGAAAAATTTTTATACATGAGTGTACATAACAGATTTATACATTAGCAAAATTACAATCTATTACAAGTACAAAAAAATAATGAAAATCACAGTATAGCTATTCTATTCATTTTATACAAAGTAAATTACTCATTCATTCAATACATGCATGGGCAGATGACTTAAAACATTCATACAACTGATTAAACAAATCTAAATATACATGTAACATGTCACAACGTATTGTGTCACAACACGATTGTGCTAACTTAACAAGTTTTTTTTTTTTCTAAATACATTCAATATAACAAAAAAAAAAAAAAAATAAATAAACACTTAAAGTTATAATTTCAATTGATGCTAAAATATAGCAAAAATTTTTCAAAATTGAATTTCGCAAAGCGAATTTAGACTATGTTGAAAATATACAACTTTTGAATTTGTTTAAATCACTTTTAGTTAAAGGCTTGGTAAATGGATCAGCTAAGTTATTTTTACTATTAATGTATTTCAATATGAAAACTTCCTTATAATATAGATCTCTAACAAAAAACAATTTGACATCGATGTGCTTGCTTCGATGATTTTCAATAGGAGATTTAATAAAGTCCATTGAAACCATATTGTCTACATATAAAAGGGATTTAACTTTGTGGTTATTTAATATGTTTTTAGAGATACATTCATCTAAAATTCTGTCGAACCACAAAACTTCTTTTACTGTTTCAGTCATAGAAATGAACTCCGCTTTCATCGTAGATAGGCTGACACATTTATGTTTAAATGTCCTCCACATTATTGGGGAAGAATCTAATAAAATGAACTGGCCTCCCATTGAAGTACGATCGTCTCGGTTTGCAGCAAAATCTGCGTCCGAATAGGCGATTATTTTACCACTATTACACTAAGTTTAGTTTTAAATTTTTGGTGTAAATAATATAACCTACAAGTTTAAGCAGACCCGACCAATGAGACATTCCGGGATTGCTTTGGAATTAGCTGAAGATATTAACTGCATAAGAGATATCCGGTCTTGTACGATTAGCTAAAAATGCTAAACATCCTAATAAATTCCTATACGGATACTTATGCATTTCGTCAATTTCCTGCTGTGATTTAGGGCTTTGTGAATTTGAGAACACTATACCTTTAGCTATGGGTAAGGAAGAAATTCTTTAAATCTATTACATACATCTTCAATATAGTTAAGTTGATGAATTGAAAGTAAATTAGAGTTTTCTTCAAATTCAACCCCTAATAATTTTCTCGTTTTTCCCAATGTCTTTAGGTCAAAATGTTTTTCTAATAATCGTACAACTTCGTTTATACGCTTATTAGTCTTTCCAAATATAACAATATCATCTACATAAACCATTAATACAACTTCAGTCTTAAATCTATACACGCAGTTACACCATTCAAACTTTTGAAAACCAATATCAATTAGAATTTTGTTAAGCTCAAAATACCAAACACGTCTGCATTGGTGCAGTCCGTATAGGGCTTTATCTAGCTTCAATAATAGTTTTCTTTTCCTTTTATAGTAAAGCCCGATGGTTGTGACATAAATATTCTCAGACAATGGAGCGTACAAATATGCACTCTTAATATCACACTGGAGATGGGACCAACCTTTATGAGAAACTAATAAGGAAAAGAAAAAGCATATTACGCCAAAGTTGACTACAGGACTAAAGGTTTCGTTATAAGTTTCGCCTTTAACCTGTTTATACCCTTGTGTAACTAATAAGTGGCTCAATTCTCCCCTTTTCGTTACGTACCGAAATCGTTTACTCAACGAACAATTTTACCGACAGTTTCAACGAACATTCGACAGAAAGCGATTCCCCCCGTTTCGTTGCAAATCTTCGTTCACGCTTGTTCGCTAAAACGAGTTTGGGGTCGAGGCTTCGTTTTTCAACCAATCATATTCCCAGTTCATTCCCAGTCCCATTTCCCAGAAAGTTTGAGCGGATTATTTGTAAGCAAACGCACATGTGTATAGAGCAATAAGCTCTCTAGTTAGTGTTAAAAAAATTATTGGAAATAATGAAAAAATGTTGAACGCTAAATTAACTCTGGATTTTACTGCAAATGATAAAGAAGAATTGTAGAATGCATTAACAAATCTACTAAATGCCGATGGATTGGAACCTATCAAATCGATATCAAAATGGAAAAAAGTATATTTCTACATACTATATTTTGACAATATTAATTTATTAAATCATAAAATAGTCAAACTAAAGTTTGTTGCATGAGTGATTCTAATTTGAAAAAAAAATTCTGTATTTTAGACAAAATTTTCGGAACTTTATACAAATTTCTCTAAAAAAATTTAAAAAAAAAAACCATGCTAATTTAAAATAAAAGATATTAATAAAGGGAATTTTCAGATGTCGGTATTAGAGCTGGGCTATATCTGAGTTTTAATATTGTGATATAACATTCCTCAATTATAGATATTTCGATATATTAATATGTATTAATTCGTATATTACTTCCTTATGGAGTCGTGAATATATGCATGTTCTGTATAAAATTCAATCACAAGCATATATAAATGTGTGTTTATTATCCAGGAAGAAAACATTCAATTTCTTAATTTAACATATTATACATGAATTTATATATTGTTTTAAAAAATGCAAATCTATCTCTTGTATATCTGATCTAGCATGCATATTATTCAAAAGTTTCCCCAAATTAAAAAAGTTAATCAAATGACACAAGAAATGTTTTTACTTGATTCATGGCAGAAAAAAATGTGACAAGGCAATAAAGAAAGAAATAAGAAAAGAAAGATAGAAAAGTTTGATTATCTTCAAAATCATATATAAATATTATTTGAGGTAAAAGATGGTCTTTTTTTTAGTTTTCAGTAAAAAAAAACTTGTTTATTACAATTTTCAGTACAAACCCACATAAAATTTCATATCAGAAACACACTTGATTTATTGCTTGTTAGAAGCATTGTTTTAATTTCGTTGAAAGAGCAAAATACATTTACAATTGTTAGATTTTATATCATCATTAAAATATTTATCAAAATACAGAATTGCAAACATAAAGAACTACTTATTCTCATTTTATCTAATTTAAAAGTTTTGAAAAATGTTATATATATATATATATATATATATATATAACATTAAAATAATAAATATAAATAGTTTAATCTTTATAGTTTCAGTTTCTAAATGCAATGCTGTGTAATGTGTCCCACACTGATTGTATAGTATTTTGTGGTACTTTTTATTGACAGAAAAATTACACTTAATCATTATCAAAAGAAGCTTTATTACATTTACATTTTTCATTTTACATCAAAAGTTTCATTATTTAATAATTACATTGGAATCTTCATTTAGTACTTCTGTTAACTAACACTCACTCACTCACTGCAAAAAGGAATCCAATTTAAAATTTCATAACAATATACTTTAATAATGTTGTATAAACAATAGAAATATGAAGTTTGACTTAATCCCAGATCACAGCTCTGCCCAATTGCTCTGTGGTAGGAGCCTGTAGCATAAAATGCTAAAGCACAAATAATCTGGAATTTAAATAATTTATTTTACAATGCATAAAGCACAAGTACTAATATGAATTGTTCTTTCCCAAATATTTATTTAAAACTAGCATAGCTAATTTATAATAAGAAAAATTAAGTTATCACATACTATTAAATGAAATTTATTTAGATTACACTGTAAAATTTCAATATCTTAAATATTTTACACTAGCAACAAAAGTCTAGTCTAGAAGATTTTGATTCTAAAATGTATTTAAAGTTAATTTTTTTCTGAAATGATAAATCATATTTTTGTTGAACTACTGCGTACGTTAAAAACATAATAAGATTGAAATAAAATTATTGTGGAACAATATAAAAGGAATAACTTTATTTAAATAAATTTAAATTATGAAAAAAAAAACACCTTAGTTTCAGTTGAAAGTGCTGCATGCACACTAGACAATCTTTCAATTCATGGTTGAGTTTGTTACAAAAATTGACCACTAAATATTTTGGAAATCTATATAAATGAATAAAATACTTATTTGCCAACGAAAATGCATCAGTTCTCTTTTTAAATGTCCTCTCATTTCTTAAACATTATCTGCTAATTTCATTCTGCAAGAAAGAAGCTGCTATATAGGTAGCCATGTCATCACCGACGACAGGTAACGACAGGGTAATGTTTTCGTTCAGTAGACGAAGCCGTAACGAACAGAAATCCTTCGTTGAGGAGGGGAGAATCGGTCTTTTCCCATCTTTTCGGTAAATGCCGTCACTACTACCCCAAAACTGGTTGTCAGCGAAATTCGTTAGTTCAACGAAGTGGGGAGAATAGAGCCACTGGCTTTAAAACGAGCTATTTCTCCCTTTTCGTTACGTTTAATAGTGTATACCCATCTACACCCCAGCGCTTTAGAATTTTCTGGCAGTTTAGTTAAGTGCCATACTTTTCTATCGTGCATAACCTTAATTTCGTCTTCCATTGCCTGATACCAGAGTTCATGTTGCGACGATTTCATTGCCTGTTTAAAAGTTCTAGGTATCGTTACATCGGCTAGTCAATCACTCTTAATACTGGTGTGTTCTGAGCTGATATCAGTTAGGTTTGAACTTTGTGCTACACCCTCATACTTATTTGAGCCTTTAAAACAAAACAAAGATGGTACGAATTCTATGCCATTATCCTGACAGTATTTTTTGACATCGTTTTGGGATCTTAACCTCTGGTTTTTGCCCTGCTCATAATAATAAATATCGGTACGTGATCTGTCAGGTCGTGTCTTAGCTTTTCGTATCCAAGTGACTGTTCGTAATGGCGTCGTTTCTGTACTCCCTTCACTTGTTTCAGTACTTTCCTCTTCAAATGACGATTCCGGTGGTTTATAGTGTGGGTAAATAGTATACTTAGGTTGATCCTCCTCTTTGTATTCACTCTCTGAACTCTCCCGAGAGTCGTAATCGTCTGGGTCAGAGTAATACACGTTATGCATCTTACTATTTTTGGAGCCCAGCACCGCTCCACTGTTGCGATCTTCTTTGAGATTATCTTGAAATGAAACGTTAATAGTTTCAATTATTTTATCTTCGTTAGGCAACCACAAACGGTATCCCTTAGTTTTAAATGCGTATCCTACTAGTACCCCCTTTTTCGCTCTTGCATCAAACTTTGTTCTACTTTGTTTTGGAACACCTATGAATGCAGTTATACCAAACGGTTTTAAATGTCTTACTGAGGGTTTCTGACCACTGTACAGTTCAAATGGAGTCAAATTTTGGTTCTTATGGCAAATACGATTCCACGTATACGCAAAGTATAAGGCCGCTTCAGGCCAAAAGCTTCGGGCCAAGCTGCTTTCGTCTAACACCGTACGTATTCCGTTTAGAATTGTCTGGTTGAAGCGCTCTGATATTCCGTTTTGCTCCGGCGAGTAAGTGTTTGTGAATTCGTGTTTTATGCCATTACTTCTTCAAAATTCTTGAAAGTTACTATTGTTAAACTCTGTTCCATTATCTGTTCTTATAGATTTAACCTTATTCCCTAAAAACCTCTCAGCTCTAGCTATATGCTGCTTAAACACTCTAAAAACATCAGACTTATTCTGTAAGGGATATACAGCTACTTTGCGAGAATATTCATCTATTATAGACAAGAAATATTTTTCTCCTCTTTTGCCAATATCCTGCGTAGGTCCCCATACATCCACGACAAGCAGTTCTAGTGGACGCTTAGACCTAGTTCTATTTAGGAATTTGAATGAAACTCGCCTTTGCTTGTTTAATCTGCAAGGCTCACAGGAAAAATTTTTCTTACTAACTTTGGGAAGGCCCCTTACGGATTGATTTTTGCTAGTTATTTCTATCAACTCGGAACTGATATGAGCGAACCGTGTATGCCATTTAGCCATTTCATTAGCGTAAGTAGCTGATACCTCGAAATGAACATTTTTAGGGGGTTTCTCTGATACGGAAGGGTGGACAAAATAAATACCATCTTTTAAAATTGCATTAAATAATATTCCATTACACTTAAATAATTTGATTTTTCCTCCGCCACCTTCAAATTTTACACCTTTTATGTCTAATTGATGACCCGAAAGCAAATTTCTTCTTAATTTTGGGGCAAACATTACATTATTAAGCCTTAATATTTGTTGACCAAATTTTAGATTTACAGTACCCTTACCTTTTATAGGATACGCAATACCTTTTACTGCAATTGACATAATTTCATTAACAGATTTAAACTTAACAAATAAATTTCTATCTTTACAGAAGTGGTGAGAGGCAGCTGTGTCAAAGACCCAGCCCCCCTTTTCTACGTTACTTGTAGAGCAACAAGCTTGAGTAAAATGAGAAACAGTACCTGTTACTTGAGTTTTACGCGATAGACAGTTTTTACGTTTAGACTTCCGCGTACCTCTAGGCTTCCGTATAAGTTGTTGCCGTTCAGGTGATTTGGTTCTAGATGGGGAGACTGTTGAGGAATTCCCAGCTTGCTGATGTCCTTTACCTGAATGTTCAAATCTTTTACATAGTTCACATCTTGTCGTCCTGTAGGAATATTGAATTTCGGGACTCCAGCTGTCAGATCTATCCAGATTTCGAAGTTGAATTCTCGACTCCTCGGCTATAAGTTCTTGTACTATATTCTTGTAGGTGAACTTGTCCTTCCACCTTAACATACTTTGCACTATCGTATCGAACTCATCTGGCAAATATCGTATTAGCTGAAAGCATAAATATATTTCGGGAATTTCTTGGTTAATGTCCTTGAGCTGTTCACTAATTCTTATAATTTTCGCTGCAAAGAGGTCTATGCTTTCACTGGCTTTCATCCGGCACGCTAGTAACTCCGAGAATAGTTGCATATGACGGGCTCGGTTATCTGGTTGGTAGTGGTCCTTGAGTGTCTACCATGCATCAACTGCAGTATCACACGTTTCAATTATAGACTTTAACTCCGGATGTATGTTCAAATAAATCAGTGATAACGCCACATGTGCTCTTGAATTGAAGTCCTTTACATCTTTGGCAGTTATCCCCTTCTCGTCGATAACAGGGACTTTCTCTTCCTCTGTTACTATACTCCAGCAGTCACGTTCTATTAAAAGATACTTCATGTCTCTAGACCAACTAACATAGTTCGTTGCATCTAATTTTTCGATAGCCTGTTGAACTACCGCCATCTTATCCAAGCAGAATAAACTTCAAAATACTTAAAAATTTCACTTGACAAATACGGCCCCCCTTCTTAAAAACTCTTTGCACTAGGGCCGTGGTTAAATAACACTGCTTCTTCTATATGGGCAGACAACGAAAGTTTAATACTGGGCCCATAACCCTTAATGTTGTTAATACAACGATTCTATTACTGCTTCACACTAGCAGAGTGAAGCAGTGAAAATAACGATTTCATGACTTGAAAAAATAAAAATATTTATTTCGAACTAAAAAAGATATTTGTAAACATAGGTAACGTAAAAGATATATTTTTTAACCCTCTCTCAGAGCAGAGCCAACACCGCGAAAAAAAAAACTGCCACAAAAAAACATCAGCCAAAACATCGCCTACGCGAGCGAGATCTCACAAATTCCCGAAGACTAAAAAACATCTCACCGTCTCCTTTTATACATTCCCGCGGAGGAATACCTTCGCCGGGAGCGGGAGAAAAAAGTAACGCGTAACGCTCCGTCGATTACGTCATAATCGACGTACGCGATGTCGGCTGCGAAATAAAGGCAAGAGTAACCGTTCGGGTTTGCTAACAGAGAGACACATCTCGGTTTATTCAGCGTCCTGCTGGAGAGAGATAGATAATCCTGTCGGAAAAGAAAGCTGTTAATTCAGTGCCCTTCTGAAGAAGGTAATCCTGCCTGTAAAAGAAGGGACACCCGTCTCAGGTTAATTCAGCACCCTGCTGAAGAAGGCAATCCTGCCATAAAAGAAGTGACACCAGTCTCAGTTTATTCAGCGCCCTGCTGGAAGCAGGCAATCCTGCCTTAAAAGAAGACATCCCGTCGTAGTTTATTCAGCGCCCTGCTAGAAGGAGGCAATCCTGCCGGAAAAGAGTACTGTGCTTAAATCAGCGCCCTGCTGCACTGTAGAAATCCTGCTGAAGGAGAAAGAAAGAAAGGAACAACCTGTGCCAGAAATTCAGCTTCCTGCTGTGTGTGAAACTTTAATAGACTTTGTGTTCATCTAAGTAATTTAAACTGTTAAAATAAACTGTGCAGAGTTAAAAACCGGATGCCCAGAAGACGACAAATTGTAAGTACCATCCTTTGTTTTTCTGGCTATTTAAGACTTGCTAGAGTGCTCAAATTAGAAATTTAATTGTGTAATATGTTTTTATTTTATATTTAAAATTTGATTGAATTTAAATTGTGTTGAATTAAGTTAAATAATTAAAAGTTGTTTAGAATTGTAAATTTATAGTTAAGTAATCTAATATTTATCATAAGGTATTTAAACTTTCAAAATTTAATCATGGCATTTTTAATGCGAGAAAGAAAAGATGTTCTTTTGAAATTAGCAGCTGATTTCGGTGTAGAAGTTAGCCCAGAAATGACGAAATTTGAAATCAAATCTAAAATTATCCTCAATGATAACTATAATGAAAGCGACGCTTTGAACTCTTTAGAGTCAGTTAAAGAGGAAGAAGAGAAATTAGAGGAAAATAGAAAATTAGAAAAAGAAATTGAATTTGAGTTACAAAAATTGCGCCTTTCTAGCGAAGTTGCTAGCAGGGAATCGACTCCCATATTATTAGAAAATTCTTCTCGTAGGGAGATTCCTAATATGAAGAAATTTCTTCCAAAATTCGATCCGGAAGAAACGGATATTAGCCTTTACCTAGCCTTGTTGGAAAGACAGGCAAAACATGTAGAAATTGAGCAATCTGAGTGGGGGTTTCAGTTGCTAACCTTATTACCCGTTGATTTACATCAACTAATTTTAAGAGAATCGGAACAAGATTCTCAGGATTATAGTAAGGTTAAAAAAATTCTCTTAGATAGATTTAAACTCAGTCCGGAATCTTTCAGTCAAAATTTTGTACCGCATATTCGTAGGCCCAGTAGCCGGTGGAAAGATTATGCTTACGAGCTTCAAAATTACTTAGAAGGTTGGTTAGAAGGTCTCGAAATAACGAGTTTTGAAGAACTAAAGGCACTAGTTATAACTGACCAGATGAAAAAAAAAAGGCTCCAGCAGAAATTAAAGACAGGTTAATAGAGAGCTGGGGATCAATAAAGTCACCCTTTACTTTAGCTGACAAAGTTGATCATTCAGAGTCTATGACTAAAATAGTTAGGAAATCAAGTAATGCGGGAAAAACGAAAATTCAGTGGCATAAAAAAGAACCAAAAGACAAAATTAATAGCGAAGAACAAGTGAAACGGGAGGATCATGTTAAAAGGTCTCCGATTGAAGACTCGAAAAAGGCAACAGAATTTGAAAAACGGAAAATTTTCAGGTGTTTTGTTTGTCAGAGTCCGGATCACCTCAAACCAAACTGTCCTTTCCGAAAAGAAAATAATCCCGAGTTGTCAAATAGGCTCAAAGTCATTAAAGGGGTAGAGGAATGTATGACTCCCTTTATTAGTGATGGTTTCGTAAACAATACGAAAATGCAGATTTTGCGCGACACTGGCGCGTCTATAGATTTGGTTCCTCGAAAGTATATTTCCCCCGGGGATTTCACAGGAGAAACTGTCTGGGTAAAACAACCTTTAGACGCCCGTCCAAAATGTTTACCCATAGCTCAGGTCTGGATAGGTACTACAAAGGCATCCTGCATTCGCACGAAGGCAGCAGTTATTGATAATGAGTTAGATTCAGGTATTTATCTTCTAGGAAATCGTTCAGCGACACTTCTCGCTGAAACGAAAGGAGAAAATAATCAGAGTATCAGGGCGATGACACATTCGCAGGCGAGGGAGAAATTGTGTAGCGAAGAAGGAGAAAAACCAAAAGGGGGAAATTCCACAGTGAAGTCAACAGAGGAACTCGGTTCGGTTTCAACGCGAGATACAGAACTCAGAAGTTCAGAAAAGTTTGAGCAGACCGTCGCAGAGCAATGTCAAGAATCGGAACAGAGTTTCCAAGATTTGGAATCTCTGAAAAATATATGTGAAATTCCTAACGAAAATTCAATCAGAAATGTATCCGATGAATCTATAAGAATTTCGCCTTCTGAGTTAGTCAAAGAAAAGTTTTAAAACCCCAGAGGTCACTCAAAATGATATATCCTTCGACTTAGCTAATTATTTGGGTTCCCCTGGTTTTATTAATGATAAATATGGAAAGTTAAATCATCAGAAAGGTTTAAAGGTAACTGAAAATGACTTAAGTCCTGTTGAATGCATCGTTTTAATGGGTACAGCAGTAGTTGATCTGCATATTTTTGGTATGGGTGTTTGGGAGACAAAAGTTGAAGGGAATCATAAGAATGATGGTAGAAGTCATGTGGAAAAATTTGTGAGTAAAAAAATTGACACCCTAGAAATTTCTGTTCAACCCCATATTATTATACAATGTGTAAAAGGACTTTCCTTGGAACGACTATCCGTTCCCCGAAAATTATTCCATCCTCTAATATCTGAAGTTCAGTCTTTAAAACATTTAGCTGTTAATGTTATAGTTATCGCTTCAGAATGTCAACGAGATCAATTCACTAATGAAGTCTTATGCACTAGAGATAATCATCAAAATGCTGTTTTGGCATACATGCCAAGAAAAAGGGGTAAAACAGGGACCTCAGAGTCTTAGTCAAAGCCCAGAAATTGGAAAAGTACATAATGTCAGAAGTAGAGTTTTTACTCTCATAGCATATGCTGTGGCACATTGCTCTGTTGGTCAGCAAAGGTTGATCATTCCTAAAATGGCTGATTCAATGAAGGAGTTATGTCCTGAAATTTTGGCAGAAGAAACAAAGATAATTGCAAATATGATGTTTGATGTAAAACCGCTAGAACATAGAATCTTAATGATGACTACTCTCCTAAGAATAATTGATAAAATGACTAGACATTTGTCAGGTGCGGTTACTTAAATTGCAAGTCTATATCCATTGTCAAAATGCGGGTATATTAATGTGTCTAATGAAAAGAATAGGATTTTAATGTTTAAAAGATATTTTTATAATTATTTTCATTTGCTTATATATGGAAAAGTATTAATTAAATTGTGTTTGCATAATAAGTATAATTTAGAATTGATATTTGTGTATTTTGTATTGTAGTGTGATTTTATAGTTATGTGTATTGAAATATGTATTTAAGACTTAAGGCCGCGGTAAGAGCGCGAATGAAGCACTCTAGCAGCCTTTTGTCAGAGGAATATGGGAAGGTACTAGCTAGAAGTGATCACACTTCGAGGAAATGTTCGTTCTCAGTTTATCTCCCCCACCCCCTCCCAAAGGCTCCTGTTGCCGGGGAGGTGCTGTAAAATATTCTATATTTTCCCGCCAAAAGCTAGCAACCTCTCTGGGAATGTTGGTGCGTCTTTTGGAACATATACTTCTCCTCTCTGAAATGCAGGGAAAACCCTCCCCTACCCCCTCGGAGTGGAGGTGAAGTTAGGCGCCTAACTGGAGAGAGGCTAGGGGGCCTGGGATTGGCTAAAAAGGGACTTTGTCCGAGGAGGTTATTCTCGGACGGTTCGAAGTTCGTGACCCGGCGTTCGGGGAGAACAATGCTTGCTTTTCTCGAAGTATGTTCGCGCCTAGCGTAACGGAGTTTTTTTAAATGCTTATAATGCTCCTTGTATATAAATGTGTAAATAATGATGAAATGTACATAGCTGTGAGTGTTGGAATAAAACCCAGAAAATCCAAGAAGCTTGTCTCGACTTGCTTACTACGTCACAGTATTATTTTTGAGTATGTTAGAACCTTTCGCCTTTTAGCATGCTAAACCTTTGGCAAATCCTGCCACCTGTTGGGGTTTATCGCAACTAATTGTGCTTACATAAAAATCTATCTATAATAAGTATCTGTATAAAATTTGTATAAAATAAGATAAATTTTTAATATTTTTCTGTGTGTCTTTTCGGAGTGCCAATAAAAAAAAATGGGATCTTCAATCTAAAATACTTTTAAAAATTTTAAATAATCCGAAATGCATTTTAAATTTGTAATAAAATATTTTTGGTAATACAAAATTTTATGTTTATCCTCAAAAGCCATTTTGTTGGTTATTGGCTGAGAAAAATTTCATCGGGCCTACAAGGCCTGGTGTGCATTCTCATGTAACTGCAGTGACACGTTTCTTCGTGGGTTAAACAGAATCATAACATATGCCAACAAATGTTTCCTGAATTTTAAACATATTTATGGATTAATTTTAAAACATTAAATACTTTTAAAGTAAATTTAATGAAATATTTTAACGACATAATGTTTTCAGTATTTGAAGGCTCAGAAAAAATATTACAGGAGTTCCTGTGTTTAACTTTTATTAAAAATTTTATTGACTTAAATCGAAGTTTAATTAATATGCATGTTCTCAATAATAGTTGCCTGGTATTGTTTCTGAAAACCTTTTCATTTTCTGTTTACTTTTATGCATGTTTTAGAAGAATTGAAAGACCTTATTTGATAACGATTAGTTAATCTAACAGATAGCACTCTGGGAGAATTTAATTTCAAATAATCGTTGCTTGTGTTATTTATATACATTGAATGATGTATATAAATAACACATCCGATTTCATATAATTCTTTTGGTAACATTTCCCTTACATTTTTGTTAGCAGCTCTCATAAAGAACAAAGAGATAATACAATTTTGACACAGTTTTTTTTCCATTTCAAAAACCAACACACCCTAAATCATGCAAACTTCCAGTACCTTTAGATCTTGAATTCAGAATAAAGGTCATAAAGTTAGACATGACAGAAGTTCAGAAGGGCATCAATGCAGTTTAGGGTGACCCCGATTTTGAGTGTATCTATATTTATCATTGCCTAGGATGCGAATTTTCTCACATATGGCAACCCAAGGTTTTTCAAACTGCAATAGCGAATAAAATTTTTGTATACAGTTTGAAGTATTTGAATACTCATAGTTTATGCATTTTCTTTCATTTTCCTTGCTTTTATAAAGTGTATACCCATATTTTTTCGTAAATTTCAGTATTATTTATAAAATTTTTAAAAATGTTCACGAATTTGAAAATTATAAAATTTGGTACAATCTGCATATAAATTTAATCTGCACTATATTTTTCACTATTTTTAATACTTATAGTTTATGCTTTTTATTGCATTTGTATTGCTCTTATGTTTATCACTGCCATTTTAAATGACATGTTGGTATTATTAGAGGAAAAAAAAAACCAATAAAAGAGGGGTGCACCTTGATTTGCATTTTTACCATCAAGTAGAAAAGGGAAAATGATTAGTTGAAAGCAGATTGAGAAATTGAAGGGCAAGATTGAATTTCAAAGTTCATTTCTTTCAACATAAAGCAGAAGTGTAAGGCATTTAAAATGTGCAAAGATAATTTAAAACCTAACCAGGCAGCTATTCACACATTTTTCTCAAAATTAATTTAGCAAATTTTGTAAAGAAGTTCAGTCATTTCAATTTGGAAACTCTCAAATCCAGATGACACTGCATACTGGATTAATATGTGGAGCTGATACAACTAAGCTAATATTTCCCTTTATATCACCTCTTAATGACCATAGTTTACCTTCAATATGATATTTGCAATCTGTAACTGATATGCTTAAGTAAAAAAGTCCACAAATAAATGTGATACATAGGCTTTCAAATGGTCCTAACTTTCTTCTGGTTGAGACTCAATGGTCTCAACCACAAATAAATGTGATACATAGGTCTCAAATGGTTCAATTCCCAAAAGATTTTTATTTTTGAATAATCTGTTATTTGATGATGGCTTTTTAAATGGCATGTAGAATTCTTTTTAAAGAAGACATGGGACATTATTAATGCAGCTTTGAAATAGGCTGCTGCTGATTTAGTTGTATGTAGCACAGATATTTCTAATACAGGGTCTTTATATATTTATCTCAGATCTCATACAAGTATTAATTTAATTTTTTATAACAAAACGCAAAATAAAAAAAACTATATACTACCCGACAAAGTATATTCAAATATTCAACAGCTAGAAGAAATTAAAAAACAATTACAATTTTTTTTAAATGAAATGTTTTATATGTATGTCATCTTTATTGTACAAATAAACAGTGAGATTTGTTTTACGTACTATAGGTCTAAAGAAAATATTAAGAACTAAATTTATACTTTAAGTGTAAATCAGATAGTGAAAGTAAGATTTTATAAGATAAATCTGCAATATTGAGAACCTTTCACTCGAGAATATCCATAAGGGAATAAATATATCTCACGCTTCAATTCACCAGAGGCTATAGAAAAGTAAGTAAGTACACATATACCGCTATTGCTCAAGGGGATGTTTTTGTGAATAATGAAAGAATTATTTTCTTGGGACAAAAGTCTGCACAAAAACAAATGACTCTTTCTACACAATTGACAGTTAAATTTTGATCTGCATGTTTTCATACCTTTCTCAATATAAAAAAAAAACAGCAACATGTCTTTTCAACAGCACTTTGTTTTTCGTGTATAATCAATTTATGTGCCCTTTTACCGTTCCATGAATTATGCTCCTCAGCACAAAATAAGCATCATTTCTTATTGTTTTAATTATTTGGACTCGGTGCTAAAAGTTCTGTTGCTGAAGATATTCTGGGTTAAAAGGTCTTTTCATTATTCTCTGGACAGTTATTGAAATAGCTCGTCTTTTTACACTGGTCAAAATTTTGGGTAGTAATCAAAATTCGTTCCTCTCCCTCCACCTGATCTTGAAGAAAGTCAAGAAGACGATCTAAATCCTTTACAGGCATTATTTTACTTGAAAGGGCGTTTCTTCAGATGACTTCTCCTTCGCTCGTCGGTGGGTGGTTCTAAAGTGTTCCCAAGCTTTTAAAGTTTCATCTGGAAGAGATGACTCCACAAGAGGGTAAAGCATTGTGCCATATTTATCTTTAGTTAAGTCTCTAAAGCCCTTTTAATTTGGTTTCTAGCTAATCAAACAGTTTTCTCAAACAAGTTTTTTGAGACTTTTGTTTTAACAGTACAATCGATAATAGATCTCAAACATAAACTTCAATCAGTAATTCCTCCTTTCCAAAGCATAATTATAACTGCTTCATAGCCTTTCCATAATTTTCATCTCCAAGGGGAAAGCTTTTAATCAATTCATCAGCTGATGAACTTTTTGTCATGGCTTGTGCCAAATAAGCATATTTATCATGGTTATCAATATTAGAATCTTTGTGAATTTTTTGAAATTGTCCCCACACACAACCAGTTCTTAATATTCCCATCAAAAGTGGATAGATTAATTTTTGGATAGTTCTATAAAATATTGGGAGAACTACCTGTAGCTCCGAACACAATGGAAGCTGCGTCAGAATTACAATTTTTATCTCTAATAAGATCATTCAATTTACAAGCCAAAACTCTCCATTTAATAATACAGTCCCCTGAAGCATTGATTTCTTCATCAATAACTTCCTCTTTCTCTTTGGATGTAAACAAAAGTTTTCTAAATTCACATTCACAAGCCACCATTAATTTTACTTTATCTTCGATAACTTTCAACTTCAAAATTTTATTTTCAATGCATAACTTAATTTCATTATTACAAAAGTCATTATAAGCAATCATAAATAGTCTCTTATGCTGCTTTTAATTTTTCCATCATGAAAATAAAATAAGCTCAACAAAAATAACTCACTCGCAGCTATGTCCTGTCGAGGATGCCAGATATGAAATACCAGTTTCAAAAACTCAACTATGGAATACTGGTTATAAAACTCAACTATAGATTGGTATTTTATTGTTCTAAAAACAAAAACTACATATAGAACAACTCACTTGTTGCCAAACTTAAAACAACAAAATACGAATATTAAACACTAAAACGTATAGTGATGTTAAAGACGTATAGCACGTTACATAGGTACTATGTTACACTTCAGTTTTTCAATTTGAACAAAATGTACAGAATATACATTTGTATGTTTCTATTTTAAATTTATTTAAACAATTACAATTTATGCTAAATGTTTTATATAAATTTTGTGCAGAGCTCATTTTTGTATTTTTAGATGAAAGAATTAAAAAAAAAAAAAACACTTGGTTATTACTTATTATTTTTTGTTACTTTTGTTACTTATTTTGTTAGTTACTTAATATTGCTATTTATGCACTATGTTACACTTCAATTTTTCAATTTGAATAACCTTCAAAATGTCTTGTATTATAAAATTTCTTACAATACATATTATATGTATAATGTTTTTATATGTAATGAATATTTATGTTTAAAATAAAAAGTAATTGTCTATGAAGTTAAAATTTATTTTTGGATGTTTAACACTTTTTATTTAAATAAAACAAATTAAAGAAAATGTTGATTTTGATATTCTATGTTTTTATCCATATTTTATAAATATAGGTGAAATACATTTTCATATTCTTCACCTATATTTTATTTTTGCCACTCTTTAGGTTTTTTCAGATCTAGGATAGACTAGGGCTAATTGTAATGAAGAATTTAAATAATTTTTTAAAAGAAATGTTTAAAAGTTTTCTGTACTGTAAAATATTCTTTAGAAGTATATTCTTTTAAAATATTCTTTAGTTATTGAAGCTTCATAATACATTTAATAAAAATTTATTAAATTAATGATAACTAAAGTAATTAAGTTTGGTCTGCTTTGGAAAGCTACAGTCTATTGTTTTGCTACATAAGGGCTAATGAGACTGTTTAGGCACTGCTTAAAGCCAATTTCAAACAACTATGAATATTCCTGCCAGCAGCGGGTTTCAAACACCACAAACACAAATAAGAAAGATTTTCATTTGTGAGATTATCAAGATGTCATTTATTGTCATTTTTAAGAAGAGTGTTCTTTGAAGATCCAAATCATTAAAGTCTTTTAAGAAACACCACTCACCCCACTCAAAAATATTTACTACTCTAGACCTGTGACATTCAGGGAATTATAGCCATTTAATACTAATAAAGTATGTCTATAACTTCAAGAGTGGATTAATTGAATATTCAAATTGGATATTTTTCATTAAAATCCTAAAATAAAACATATGTAAAAGAACAAAAAAGAAAAGCATATCAATAACTTTCCCAACTGAAATTGAACATCTTTATCATCAACTAAACACAAAAATAAACAAACAACATGTAAGACAAAGTATTTGATTTTACACAGCATTATCATAATGAAATCAAATTCAATATAGGAACTTTTTAATATAATTTTTTAAATGTCAATGATGTACATACTGTTTTGCTGAAACTTGACACAGTAGAAGCAAAACAGATCTCTCAAATGATGACAATAGCGATATACTAAAATTAAAGAAATTATAAAATATTGTTCATATAATCTTACAGTACTTATTTTATTAATAAGCTATTTTTCAAAAGTTATTTCGTTTGTAAGATGTTAAATGACAGCAATTAGAAATGTAATCTATTTTAAAGTATATCCAAAAAGTATACAGATTATATAATGTACAAACAGTTTTATTAAGGATAATTCTGTCCTAAGGCTGAATAGAGTTAAGAAAAATTAATACATTATTGTTTAAAAAAAATTCTGTACTATAAAATGTACCAGCAGACAATTATATCAAGCAAACATGTCAAGAAAGTAAAAATTATTAAATAGACAAAATTTTGACATACATAAATTATACTGCTTGAAAATCCACTTTTCAAAAACTATATATAAAATAAACAAAAATATTTATAACATACCTTCTATATTTGACACCTGGTATTGTCTGGGTTTCTAAATGCCTTCCAGTATTCATCAGATGCTGTAAAAGTAGGAAAAAAACATAATTTCATTGTTATGGTTAGAAAGTAATTGAACATAGGTCAGCTTCTTACTGAGAATCAATTTAAAGATATGTTGGTATTTCCAGCTATAACAAATTTATTAGCTCCTTTTTTCATTCCTCGCACTTTTCTTGATTGATACAGGAAATTCTGCCTCACATGCTAACTTATTCTTCCAGCATTCTTGCTGAAGCATCGTGGAAAACTCGAACAGCTGAAAGAATTCTCCTTTAAGTTTCTACTGGTTCTTATCCAAAAAGGTGTTTTAGGTCAATGACTAAGAAATCTTCACTATCTCCAATTCAAGGACAACACAAGGAAAATTTTTTGGTTGTCAATTTCATGAAGAAAATTGGTATATATTCCTTCCCACACCCTTACAGTTTCAGTGTGAATTTCCTCTCACTCAAAATTGCTTATAATTCAGCAGTCAATTTCACTGTTGGCACAGCATGTTTAAATTATCCACTTAAAAATATTTTAAGAAAGCCTGTGCTGTTTATGATTTATTATCCAGAGATTCAAATTTATTGGCATGTTTAGTTAAAGTTCCCACAAATCTTTTAAAGTGACCAAATTTATCCTGTTTTATAGTTTGATTTGGTTTAGAACACTGTGGTCTGTTTGGCTACACAAGGGTTAATGAGAATGCAATATTCTGCTTAAAACTCATTCCATACAGCTACATACAACCATACCAGGAATAGAATTAGAACCTATAAACTCCAGTAATCAAAGAACAGCACCTTACTCATTAGGCTAATTGTTTTTATAACATTTTATTCACTTAGAGATTGGCAATCTAACTATACTTCTTCTCTTTTTCAGTCATATCAGCAACCTTCTGACACAATTATTCTGATCTGTGAATCCAATGGATTGATTTTTAAAGTGTTTAATAATAATTCAATATAAGCCTGATCCCAGCAAAGATGTAAGATTTATGTCAAAACAAGAAAAGCTAAGCAATACAGAAAACGAAAAGCAAAGACATTATCATCATCTCTTGCCCAGGTACTCAAGTCTGCCTTTTTTTTTACAGCAGTCTCATTTACAGCAGTCCTTATGCTCAAAGCAAACATAGTAAACACACATATACTAAACCAAGTTAATTATTTTGTTATTAAATTTAGAAAAACACCACATATCAGACTGAAGCATTAACTAACCAAGAAAATATTCACAATCCCCATCAGCAACTAATCCATAGCAAAAACCGAATCACCTGCCCAAATAGGTATTGCTTTTCAAAACAGGAATAAAAATAGATTAACTTTTCTTAAAAATCATAGATAAAATAATGAAATTTTAAAATCATATTGGATCAGACTAGTTTTTACGATTAATGTATTTATTTTTAATCGTAATAGTGAATAGTTGTATGGTTAGCCTGTATATTTATTTTAATCCAATGTATTAATTATAAGTAAAATAAATTTATTTAGAATAACTTATAAGTAAAACAAATTACTTATTATAAGTATTAACTAAGTATATATATGTTTGTGTATAAATGAGAGTCTACTTGTGTGTGTTTTACAGATTCATAATTTGCCATAGAGTCACAAATTTTGGACAGACATTCTTTGATACCACCAGACAGTCACTGCCAATATTAAAATATTTTGATGAAATCTTGTAATGTGATATGTCAGCATAACATTGCCAATAAATGACAGATGGCAATATATGAATTTTGTTATTGAATTGTACTAAGTAAGGAAGAAAGGAAGCAACCAGTAATTTATCTGAAGATAATTTTTTTGTATAATGTTGTTTAAATGATTTGGCATTAAGATATAAAGAAAAAAAATCCTACTTTAAAAGCATAGTATAATGAAAATTGTGTTAAGTCAACTGTTTGAATGCAAGTTTAGTTCACATATTAAACTCTGTAAATTTTGAAACCCTTTTGGAAATAGTATCATTTTCTTATGACGTAACACTGACATGCATAGCACTTTTAGTTTTGTTTTAAGCAAAACACCATGGGAATTGAATGGAATATTTAAAAAAAATTGGGTACTTTTCTGTTAGCCTAGTTTAAAAAAGTGTAAACATGGCACTTTTATGTATCCTTATTTACTTAAAATAAAATCTACAAAAAGTTTTTTTAAAAGAAAATGCAACAAATATCCTGAAAATTACAAATATTCTGACTAACTGCTGGGCATTGAAACAGCAAGTAAAATCTTAAGTGCACATACCTTATTTTATTTATAGTTAATCTCTCACGTAAAATTTATAGTCTGTAAAATAGCCCAAGACCAATAACTTCTGTAGGTAACTTTACCTAGGTCAGACAGAGGTCTTTTGGGTGATCCTACAGTATGTTCCTTTTTGGTCAATTCATAACCTACAAAAAAGCAAACATTCTAAATTTTGAATAAAATCATTTAAATAGCAAAATTAACAGATTTAAAATATTTAATTCTTATTTTGAATAAACTAGAGAAAAAGAAAAGTAATACATTTGAAATACGGTAAAAATATTATCAATTAAATGAATGTAGGTGCCATTTATACCAAAAAATACCTGAACTTTTAAAACATATAAAATAACAGCAAAGTATTTTAATTCATAAAAAGGGTATATTCAGATTTTCACTTTTAGTTTATTTCTTACTAGCCACTTCACATCCAGTCTTACCAGGATAATTCAGGTTAATCAGTTAAAATTTGGGAAGTTGTTTGGTTTAGAGAATTAGGGTCTATTATGTTGTAATGCAAGGACTAATGAGACCAGGACCTACTACTTAAAGCCGATTCTCAACAGCTACAAACATCCATGCCACAGTGGGATTTGAACTCCAATGAAGTCTGGTACTGAAGATCAGCACCCTAACTATTTGGCCATTGTACGGCTCAGGAAGAGAGGACAGCCTTTTTGGCTTTATCCCCCCCCCCCCCAACATACACCTCAGGTTAAGGTATGACCCAAGTCTCCATCAGATGATAACAGGTTTTTATGATCCACCACTATAGCACTTTCTGTTATTTAAAGAAACTCTTAAGTTAATATTTTCGAAAAGTAAAAATTCATTAAATTTACAGAATCCAGTTTTGACTGATGGAAATTTGCTTTGAAGAGTGTACACTGATCTCAGTCTTTTTTTAGCAGCTTAGACCCTAAAACATAGGGACTATATATGCAAAAAAGAATTTTTTTCAACTATCTTTAATATTTACAGGCAAAATTTCAAAACTTCATAAAATACAGAGATCACACTGCTTACTTGCTAATAAAAATAAGGTTATTTCAATGAATTTTGCTAATATTTCTTATTTAAAGAGAAAAAATTCTAACAAATGATATGAAAAAATATTATTAAAGAAATAATATTAAAGAATGTTAAAGAATAATATTAAATATATTTTTGCTAATATTTTATATACATTAATCAAGACTTACGACAAAATTAAATTAGAAAATACTTAGACTTCCTACACTAAGAATATTGCTCAATGATGTGCAAACTTACTAAAATTAATTTCAGTCAACAACATTCAATAGCTGATAGCATAAAACTATTGCACTTCTTTCTTTATCTCTCTCTGAGAACTAATTTTTATGTCAAAAGTCTTATCAGATATAAAAAATTTGGTATTTTAATCAGACACATGGTCTCTCCACAAAATTTAGTTGATCAAATTAAATAAAATATTTTTTAAGATACAAAATACATGATTAAAAATATATACATTGATTACAAGTTGAAAAATTACTGTCTTTTTAAAATACACAATAGAAAGTCTTTAAGAACTTATTAAAATAAATCTCCTCACACTTATGTAGGGAATAATTACAGGGAACAAGTGACTTTTACGGACTTGGGGACCATTATAAGTGCTATGGTTTACCTTTTGCTAAAAATGAGGGCTGATAAGACTTACTACTTACAGCTGATTTTAAATAGTTACAAGCATACAAGCTGATGCAACGTGTCATTCTAGCCACAGTACTCACAGAGTGGTAAGGATGATGTCTTCATTCCAAGAATACCTATCATTCCCCCAGACAACCCCACATAATTTAAGAGAATACAGTTCCCTTTAAAACTGTGTTTTGCCATAACAATCAAAAAGTCACAGGGCCAGTCTGAGATTGCTGGTATAGACTTGCAGACACCATGCTTTTCTCATTTGCAATTGTATGTAGCCTGCTTCAGAGTTTGCAAAGAGGAAAATCCTTTTGTATACACTCCAAATGGAACTGCCAATAATGTTGTCTATCCCATTGCTTTAAGATAAATGTACCCTTTTATTGCATGCAAATAAACAGTTTTGTACGCTTCTACAGAAAACCTTATTTTAAACCCGGGAAAAGCAGGGTATTTGCAGCTAGTCATATATAAAACAGGTTAACCCAAGTTTCATAAAGAGCGTCCAACTGACAGATATATAACCCATTTATGATATTATTTAAATGTATGCAACATAAAGTTTTCTTTATAGATTTCAGAAAAAATAACAATTCATGAAAAAAAGACCTAACATTTAAATTTAAAAAATACTTTCCTAATATAAAAATAACCTGTATAGAAGCAAATTTTATAATTAAAACTGAAATTTCCAACAAATTATGAGAAATCCAGCAACAGACCTGATATCTTTAGGTTTCATTGCTTTATATAAGTTTCCTACAGAGTGATGTAGAATGACTTGGGTGCCAGTTATGGCATAGAAAGTATAACGGCACCCAGAGCATACCTTGTTGATATTTCTCTTTAGAAAAACTAAGTAATTTAAAGAACATACCTAAGGCTTCGATAAGGCTAATGATAGCCCCTTTGCCACTCGCTCACAATGCTACTGTGTTTACAGGACAAAATTTTAGTAAAACGTTGATGCTGACAAGTAAAATGTACAAAACACATGTAGAAACCAATATTGTAAAAAATGGTTGATACATTTTTGTTAACATTTCAAACTTATATACCTAAATTTTGAAAATGACTCAAAAAGAAAAAAATTGTGCAAATACTTGTTTTTTGGCAGTTACCCTAAAAATGAAATACCAAGTTATTTTACACCACTACATGTACTATCTATGCTTTATAGTCTTTAATTCATTAATATCGTTTGTCAAAACTCAAATTATTAATAAGTTGTCAAAGACTTGGGGATTTAACTAATTTGACAAGACAAAATCTGTACCAAAATTATAAGAAATATACGAAAAAGGCAATAGGGTTTAGACATAAAACTACAAATTTTAAAAGCTTACAACTGTTTTACAGCTAATATAAATACTGAGAAAGTAGAATTTTTTTAATTTAAGAAACAGGAATAGGCTTTTCAATTTTATTTTTAAGGCATTAAGCGATTTTATACTTTCTGCAATGGGTTATTTGTTATTTTCATCTTGAAGTGAATCGAGATGTGGTAGAGTTAAAAACAAATTAATCCTTAGGTAAAGAGAAACGTGTATTCAGTCATAATAGATCTTATATTATTTCTATATTGTAAATTGGTGTCTATACTTACGCCAAGTGTTATCATTTCGGAGCACGAGATAATGGTCGCCAATGTTTAGAGAATGTTCTTGTTTATTCTCTGTCAGTTTATCATGACTAGTTTGGCAGTCCTTACCATCTGACATATTGTTCAAATGAGCATTCTCATCATTTTATTCACTTTCACAAACTTCCATGATTATGATATTTACAATGAATTAGCACATCTACGACTAAAAACTATCGCAAATCAACACATTTGAATTTACATCATCTTTGTAATGAAACTTGCAGTTGCAGGTAAACTTGATAGCGGTTAAGAAAAGATACATAATTTAACTAAAATTGGAAAATTTTTTGAATACGCTAAAAAACAGATTCAGCATTGTAGTTCGTACTTAAGAATGCTGCAACGCACACACTTACAATATTAAGCTTAAAATAATATTGTAACGTTGATGTTCTTCCGACTTGGAATCATCCATCCAACTCTTTTGTATTTTATTATTATTTATTTTGGACGATACAGCAAACAATACATATAGAGAGCAACACATATAGAGCAGTAATAATACACGCAAAATTATCTGTCACACGCGTGTCCCTCACTCGGACAACCGAAAATACACGGCCTTCACACGCCGTTTTTTCCTACCCTCTCCTCCGAACAAACATATCCGCCACCGTTCTACCCAATAGAGGGCGCCAGGCACTATACCTCCCCCCCCAAGATGGTGGTTGCAGCTGCAGTCTGCAATCACACATCTGACAAAAATTTGCCCGGTGGCCTCCATTTACAATGTTGAATTTAATACAAATTATATTCAATTACCAAATATTAGTCAAGTTAACAATAACAATGTAATAAAAAAGATAATAACCAGGACCTACAAATATTAATGAATCAAACCATACAAAAATTATATATCTTACCACCCTGGATCAACAAAAGAAGTAATACATACATCAACATTTCTAATCAACTGCTCCTACTAAAGAAAGAAAATATAAACATTAATACACTTAAATATTTCACAAATAGTTTTCACGTAGTTCACAATGTTTCACGGGCAACAGTCTGGAAACTCTATGTCGCTTATTCTTCCACTGGAAGACGTGATAAGGCATCAGCATTCTTTAATTCTGCTCCTGGACAGTGGGAAATAGAAATGTCATATTTTTGGAGGGCCAAAGCCCAGCGTTGAAGCTTGGCTGACTGGGGTGCTCCTTTTGTAATAAAAGTTAATGGATTGTGATCCGTGATGAGTTCAATTGGGGTTCCGAATATCCACGTTTCAAATTTGCGTAGGCTCCAAATAATGGCATAAGCCTCTCGTTCAATCGTAGGCCACGCTTGTTGAGTATTGCTCAACTTCTGGCTCGCAAAACAAATGGGATGTAATACTCCTTCACTGTCTCTTTGGGATAAACAAGCACCCACGGCGAAAGACGAAGCATCTGCTTGTATGGTATACGGATTATTCCTCACAGGAGTATATAGCTTGGGGGCATTGCACAAGAGTTGTTTTAATGCTTCAAAGGTGGTTTGGTGTAACTCTGTCCATGGTATGTTTTCGGGTACTTTCTTTTTTGTTAACTCAGTCAATGGATGTACCAGATTTGAGAAGTCCTTAATATAGTCTCTATAATAGTTACACAATCCTAGTAGACTTCTTAATTGTGTCTTCGTTTTGGGGGAACTCAGTTTTTCGATAGCCTCTAGCTTGGTTGGATCGGGTTGATGTCTCCCTGACCCAATCACATGTCCTAAATATTTTATGTTTGACCGTGCAAATTAACACTTTTTGATGTTGACTCTAAATTGTAGTTCTGCTAACTTGCTTAGGACTAAATGTAGATGCTCGAAATGGCTTTCCCAATCAGGTGAATAAACTGCTATATCATCAATGTAAGCTTTGCAATATTGTTGATGATCTGACAAAGCTGTGTTCATGACCCGTTGGAATGTGGCTGCTGCATTCCGTAAACCAAATGGCATAACTTTCCAGCGATACTGTGAACGGTGGGTCTTAAACGAGGTTAGATCTCTACTTTCCTTTTCAAGAGGTATTTCCCAATAACCCTTCAAAATATCTAAACAAGTTATCACATTTGCTTGTCCGATACTATTGATCAAATCAGTGACATTTTCCATGGGAAAATCATCTTTCTTTGTAACTGAATTCAGGGACCTAAAATCTATACATAATCTGATATTACCGTCCTTCTTATTAACACATACTACTGGATAAGCAATCTCTGCATCACTGGGCTCAATCAACCCTAAACTTTCTAATTCTTTTATCTGTTCATCAACTTTCTCTTTCAAGGTTTCTGGTATACGGTAAACATAGGGTCTCATCCTTACGGCTCCATCCACTAATCTTATTTTGTACTCTCCAACCTTCGCAATTTGTATTTTACCTGAAAACACCTCGGCATGCTTGCTAAGTACATTTACCAATTCATTCATTTTATGACTATCTAGGTGTTGTATATCTAGCTCTTTAATAAAATTATGTTGGTAATCATTTTGGACTGGTGTTGCATAAATATCTCCGAATTCTTCGTCATCTTCGAATATTACTCCAACAGTTTGTACTCTTGCTACATACTTCCTTATTTTATTGCCATGGACATGACGGATAGTACCATCTGATAGTTTTACTTTGTAGGAATGTGGACTGCATCTTGCGACGATTTCTCCAGGATCGGTCCATCTGGCATACAATTTATTTGTAGAATCCGGAATAAGCAAATAAACCTGATCCCCTAGTTTAAATTCTTTCATCGAAGCTCGACGATTAAAATAATTTGCATAAGCTTGTTGTTTAGCAATCGCGGTTAATGATGCCTCATCTGCTGCTCTTTCTAAATTTATCTTCAATTCTTGAAGATAATCTTCGGCCGACTGACTTAGGTTTAAAGGTAAAGGTATTTCACCGGCCCAACTTGATTTAAGCACCGTCAACGGACCTCTAGCTTCTCTCCCATATAAAAGTTTGAAAGGGGAGACTCCTGTTGTACTGTTAGGCACTTCACGGTATGCAAATAATAAATAAGGTAAATGTTTGTCCCAGTTACATGGATCAGTTCTAATTACGTGATGAAGCATTTGTTTAATCACTCTATTAAATCTTTCTACTAAACCATTTGAGGCGGGGTATCCCGGGGTAGAGAATCTCGGGTTAGCTCCTAAACGTGTCATAAATTCTTGGGTCAACTTTGATATAAAATTGGTACCTTGGTCACTAGCTATAACCTTAGGGATGCCGGTTCTTGCAAATATTTCAAGTAGGGTCTCACATGTGGCTTTGGCCGTGATGGATCGCATAGGCACCGCTTCCGGCCATCGACTATGTTGGTCAACTAACACTAGAACATATTTATGTTTTCTAGCTGAAGGAGGGTCTATTGGGCCAATAATGTCTATATTCACTATTTCAAAGGGTAAATTTGGTCTAGTAACAGGGGTAATTGGTATCCTATCACTTATTTTTCTCCGGGCTTCTCAGTTGACATTGTTTGCAACTCTTGCAGAAATTCGCGATATCTTGTGACATATTAGGCCAGTAAAAACTTAGTCTAATCCTTTCTTTGGTTTTCTTCATCCCCATATGATTACCAAATACCGATCCGTGAGCTAGTTCAAGTACTTTCATACGCCTACACTCCGGCAAAACTAATTGGGTCACCGTTTCTCCCGTAACTTTTTCTCTATGGTATAATAAATTATCTATTAAAATAAAATTCCCCTTATTCGCTTTCAGCTCTTCTCTAACCTTGCGAAGCGTAACACAGTTTTGTTGTTCATTTCTTAATCTCGAAGCTTCTGACAGTTTGTTTTCAATTTCTAACTGTTTATTAGATTCTTCCTCCGAAAGGCTACTTGTAGTCGTGAAATTTTCCTCTTTGTCAAAACATTCATTCGCCAGTAACGACATGGGTTTGTCTATAACCTCTGAGTGGTTTATATTTTCACTTCCTGTTTCACTACCACGTCCGTTCATAACACCTGCTCTCTCTTCGGCGCCAGTCTGAGACTGCTCCACTAACGCGTCATAAACATTGGGATGCAAAAGACACGGGACATTTAATTTATCAGTGACAGCTATAAGTGTTTCTTCTGACTCAGCAGAAAAACTACTATCATCGCTCTTCAATGCTATTGGAATTCGAAAAAGTTTCGCTTCTGCTTTCTCTCCAAAAGCGGATGTAAGCATTATTTTTCCCTGTTCTTTCATTTTCGATTCTGATACGTACGATGGATGCAACAGCGTGATTTGTGTGCCGCTATCGAGAATAGCTTTAATTTCATGTCCATTTATAACGACATCAACATGTTGTAACGGTTGAATTTGAGCTTCCGGTTTGAAAATTTTTGTTTCGATTTCCGCTACTAACGTTTCATTATTAGAATTCGTTTTAGACTTCTCATTCCGATCAGTTTTATTAGTATATCCATTTCCTGAATTTTGGTATTTCTTTTTACATTCTCTCGCAAAATGCGTATTTGACCCACATACAAAACAATCTTTATTTTTCCATTTACTGTTTACCTCATTCCTTCTAAATTTCTCATTTCGCATCGGAGGTGGAACATATTTACTATTCTTGCTTGTTGCATAAGAATACTCTATTGTATCTCGCGAGTTATGAGAGTCAGTGGGAGTTTGTTTACTGAAAGTTTTTCCTCTGGATACGAAAAAGGTATCACATTCCCGACCAAGTTCAGTTGGTTTAAACCAGCTCTCGCCCTGTCGAATACCTATGTGAGTTTGAGTTTCTTGATCTAATGTTGCAAAAAGCTTGTCGGAAACTGCCAAATCAATAACAGATTTCAAATCATTGCATTTCCTTAATTTTAAGTAATACTCGAATGTTGTTTTAAGCCGCGATGCAAATTGAACGTGAGTTTCCATAGAGGCTCTTTTAGCGCGTTTAAAGTTTTCTAAACAGATTTGTGCGGTCGGTTCGAACTCTCGTAATACTATGGCTTTTAACGTTTCATATTTTTTAATTCCATCGTCATCTATGTAAATTAAAATATTTGCGGCCCTTTCACCCAATAAATTTATCAAAATCTCTGCTTTGTATTCTTCTGGTACCTTTTTGGTAGCAAACGCACGTTCTAGCGTGGTGAAAAATAAATTCCATAATTCCGGTTTAGTAGGACATGGGATAGTCAATGCTTTTACACTTTTAATTACACTAACCAGCGATCTATCTTCACTATCAGTTTGTTCAATTCCTGGACTTGGCGACTTATTCTGAGCCCTTATCGTCTCTAACTGTTTTTCATGCTCCCTTTCTTCAAGTTTTTTCCTATCTTCAACAGTCGTAATTATAAATTCTTTGACAGATTGTTCACCCTTTGCATAGTCCTCTGAGTTTAGAATTAACGATTTTAATTCTGACATTTTTAAATCTGCGGTCACTTTTATGCCACATTCTTCGGCAACAATTCGTAAATCCTCTTTTCTAAGGCCCTTGACAGCAAACATCTTAACTTAAGTACTTAGCTGATCCCCCAAAACAGAAAGTAAGGAAATTGCTTACCTCCACTGATGAAACTATAACTTCTTAATTTAATCCAAACATTGCATAAACCCACTTTTGGTTTCGGATCCTGTCAAGTGCGCCAGTGTAACGTTGATGTTCTTCCGACTTGGAGTCATCCATCCAACTCTTTTGTATTTTATTATGTTTTATTTTGGACGATACAGCAAACAATACATATAGAGAGCAACACATATAGAGCAGTAATGATACACGCAAAATTATCTGTCACACGCGTGTCCCTCACTCGGACAACCGAAAACACACGGCCTTCACACGCCGTTTTTTCCTACCCTCTCCTCCGAACAAACATATCCGCCACCGTTCTACCCAATAGAGGGCGCCAGGCACTACAATATATATATATAAATAATTATATATGCGATATCTCGTGGAGTACTTTCTCCATGGTATCTACACTCAAAAATTTTGCACAATCAATAATTATTAGAACAAAGTATAATGAAAACCATACAGATATAAAAGTTACTGACATGGGAAAGTATATACAGACATTTAATTTTATTTCCTATATTTTATATTATTATTTTTGAATAGGCTAGACGTTTGGTCTTTCAGCATGCAAAACCTATGACAAATGCTGTCATCTGTTGGAATTTACCTTAACTAATTGTGCTTACATATAAATCTATCTATAATAAGTATCTGTATAAAATATGTATAAAATAATATTTTTTTATGTTTTTCTGAGTATCTTTTTTTATAAATAAACACTAGATATTATTTTTTCTTTCTGTTATCTGTTATAATTTTTGTAGTATAATATAAAATTTTCTGCATAATCTATCATTACCACCAATGAAAAGTAAGCACTCATTGTTTTCTTGAAAATAAAATATATAAGCTAGAAAGCAATTTTTTTTATTAAATTAGAAATAAATATCTCTTTCATTCTTTAGAAAAAAGTTTTAAAACCATAATATATTTTAATGGTATCTAAGATTTTAAGTTTAAAAAAATTAAGAACTCATAAAAAATTAAAGATTTAAAAAGATTTAGTATATATTATGCCATAAAATGAAGTTTATTGCTAGTAATGGTATAACTGAGGATCACAATATTAGGAAAAAGATTGCTTCAATATAAAATAAAAATTTATTTTCTAGTCTTAATAAAGAGCTTGTAAGAAATTTATTTTAAATTGAGCAGAACTTCTTATTTTATGATTAATCACAAAAAGCTTTTATAATAAATATTTATCGGATAAAGAGGTGTTATGCTACTTGATAATAATCACTAGCTTAATAACTATTATTTACTTTTAAAAATCTGATTTATTTATAAAACCTACTAGCACAGTATCTTGAAACATTTTTTGATGTACTGGAGGAGCATTAATTCCGTTCTTAGAGGGAAGATGACACTACCTGACTTAAATAAACTAATTTACTTTTCAAGGACTAATAAATGATAAATAGATCTAATAAATGACTAAAGGGGGAAATAAATAAACTAATTCCATAACTTAATGGAAATGCAATATTTTTTACAACATTTAGTTTATGCAGTTTAATCTAGCGTCTGCTTGTACGTTACACACGACCTTTTTTCAAGTACTTAAATTTATTCTAAGGTAATTGTTCAAATTATAATTAAATATTTCTATTCAATTTTATAGTTCGTTGAGAAGTATATTTCAGAATTCGAGTTCTTAAAATTCTTTAACCCTTTGCTTGTGTTCGCAAATGGGACAATTTTGGAATGCCCGACCTGCATTTGGGTAAAAGAAAAAACGATATTTCAATTCCGTAAAGCTCAAAATTGGTTGCCCCAATGCATAATATATAATTTTCCATTTTCCCAATTGATAGAGGTACTTTCCAGTGAAAAGTTCAGCAGTTTCGAGCCATTTGTAGCATTTCTCGGATACTGTAAATGATGTGTAAAATTCTGGAGGGATCTGAGGAATTTCAGGGACGTGGAATTCATGATAGTTGATATATAGGATATCCTATATATCAACTATCATGAATTCCAACTCGAGTTGGAAAAAATAATGGAAACACCTTGAAAATCAACAAATTATATTTTAATATGGTGTAGGTCCACATTTTGAGGCAATTGCAGCCTCAGTTCTTCGAGGAATTGATCCATACAAATTGTGAATTGTTTCCAAGGCAATTTTAGCCCATTCTTCAGTTTCAGCTACAGTAACGCCTGCCATACGAGCACCAACAATTTGGCCTCCTTGAAAGTCTAAGAGATCTGCCATTTTTATAAATTATAACCAACTTTTTAAAAAAAAAATAATCTGTAAAAAGCAGTTATTTTAATTAAACATATCAAATAATAAAAATAATAAACAAAACAAATTAAAATATGCCAAGTTTTGAATCCTTAAAACACGTTCAAAGATTATGAATCCAAAATGTGAGGTGTTTCCAGTATTTTGTCCAACTCCTGTAGGTAATAATATAGTTGTATTGGTTTATTACATTTATTCAAAAAAGTTATTGTCTTTTGATTCATTTTTCTGTAATCTGAGCAAAAATTACTGTAATCCATTAACATTTCCCCTGTATGTGAAAATATTGAATTTAGTAGTTATTTCGTTTAAAAATTTTGTATTTTTAAATAATCTATTTCTAACATTTTGATGATAATAACGAACAAAATTAAAGAGAATATTTTTTTCCATTTTTGGCACGTTTTTCTCAATTATATTCTACTGTCACGGGGTTAAACCACTTTACTGGGAAATGATATGTACTTTCTAGGAAATTGAAGAATATTTGTTTTAAAAAAATTTCATTAACTTTTAATCCAATTAGAATCTTGAAATTTTCTTCTCGTAAGTATTTATGAAATAAATCTGGAATATATTTTGGAAAAAAAACCTGAATTAAAAAGTCATCAAAAGTTCTTAAAAACTACTTCAATCAGCGAGATCCTTAAAAAATGGGTTCTTGAAATCTTTAATTCTAAACTAGGTCCCATAAGAAAACTTTTAAAAGATTTATAAATTCCTTAAATTTTCATGCCAAAAAGGGACGTATTTTGTTTGATTAAGATTCCATTCTTTGTATTATTTAATCTGTATTATTTCATTTAATCGCATAAGTAATCATCAACTTGTATAGTTTTTGTGATAAAAATGATTTTTATCAGTGAAACAAAAAAATATCTATCTATTGGAATAGTCTGTAGTTTTTGGATAATATTTATCATAAGTTTCGATTAACAAAATTCGTATCGTTAAATTAATATGAAGGAGACATATTTAAATATGTATATAAAAATTTGAAAGTTTATGCTAGAAATGATTTTGTTCATTGAAAAAAGTTTGAGCATGTTGAAATAGTCAGTCGTTTCTGAATTATTATAATATTTAATTAACGAAAAATTTTCAAAATATACATTCATATTGAAGTTTTTCTTCTATTGAAGTTTAAATGTAACTGAAAATAAACCCTGATAAAATTAATTCCTCCCCCCCCTTGACGAAAACTAACATTTCAAAGTACGTCATTCGTTTGATCAATTAAAAAAATTTTTAAAGATCTCTAAGGAGCGGGGAAATAACCTTATGGATTTTTAAAATGATTCCATAAACATGAACAATATATCATTCGAATAAGAGTCATTAGATCAGATTAGATCAACCATTTTTGGGGTTTAATCAACACCGAAAATGCCCCAAATCACCCCCAAAGGTGTCCCAAAATCAAAATTTTCATCCCCCCACATGTTGGAATTTTAGGACAATTTCAGAATCATTCGAAAGAACATCATTAGATAAGTTTTAAACAACCATTTTTGGCGTTTGATCAGTACCAAAAGAGGCTCAAAACCATAAATTTATCCCCTCTCCCAAATAGGGGCAATTATTCCTACAATTGGGGAAGGGGCTCTTATGTCAGAATTTAGGGATAATTTTACCGTCATTCGAATGAGCTTTGTTAGATGAGATACAATAAATACCAGAGTGTCCCCAAATGTGCAGACGAAAGGGGCCCAATGCTGCTTTTCGGTGCCGGAGTTCGTGGGTTCGAATCCCGCTGAGGGCATGGATGTTCGTAGCTGTTCAGAATCGGCTTTAAGCAGTAGGTCCCGGTTTCATTAGCACTCGTGAGCAAAACAGTAAACCGTAGAGCTCCAAATTCAAACCAAACCAAACCCCAAATGTTCACCGAAATTTTAAAGTTCAATCCACGTTATAATTTCGAATAATCCTAATTATTAGTTTTCTAATATGTAAGAACTTTAGAATATACTGAAATTTTAATATTACTCTTCCGTTGGTGAACGAAACACTGATATTTAAACTCATTTGAAAAGTAAAACAATACTTACATTTTAATGATAACTTGTGTTTGATTAAAGAGGAGAAAGATTAAGAAGACAAACTATTTGAGATAGATATGTAGTATTATGCATTCAAGAAAATAAATTATGTCTATATATTTTGTAAAAATCAATTTCTGCTTTAATTGAAAAAAACAACTTAATTCAATTTTACTTAAATTAATTTTTTTTCTTACTTAGTTGATTTATGAGGTATTTACTGCTTAATCTGATCTCCCTTCGATCGCGACAGATATATTTGCAAGCTTGTTGAGAACATTTTTCGGAAGAATAAACGAAAGGAACTACCATGTTTTGTAATTTGCATCGATTTTATAGATTTGTTAAGATTTTGACATTATAACTAAATAAACAATAATAAACGTTAATGTTTAACCCTTTTTTTTAACTATTATTAGTTAAAAAAGGGTTAAAACATTACCGTTTTAGGATTATCGAATATTCATTACTGAAAATTTTTGCCCCCCCAGTTGAAACTGCCAAGTTACGCCTCTGTATATATATATTTATACATGTGACAATATTAATAATATTTTTATTTCATATATTTTCACATGACTAAATCTTTTTGTGATAAAAAAGAGCTAAATGAAACTAATTCAATTAATATGGGAAATATAAATTATCATAATAGGATTTATGATCTGTAAACTGTTTCACTGTAAGGCTGTATATTGAAAAGTATTATCAAATCCAACTCTGAATTTTTTTGTAGTTGGTCTGTTTTATAGATAAGTATTATTCTGAACAAAGTGTAGTGAAGGCTGTATTATTAAACTGTCAGCAATTTATCATCGTACTATTTTATATCTTTGCTCTTTTTTAGTTAGTTTCTCATTTTATTGAACTTTATTCTGGAAAATTTACTATTTCCTTTTTCATAAAGTATTTCTTTTCTTCCTTGTAAAATATTATTGTATATATTTCTAATGGTCAAGATATATGTTGGCCAAATTTATTTCTGAAACAATTAAAAATTGTATTTTGTGAAGATATTATTTTAGTTATTTTAATGCCTAAAATGTTTTGACAATGGAAAAGCTAGATGAATACTTGATAAATTCTGCTATAAAGAATATAAGCAGTATTTATTTGAGCATGTTTTTTTTTTTTTTTTTTTTTTTTTTTTTTTTTTTTTTTTTATTGGGTATTATAATTCAAACCAGTGTTTTACACATTTATTATTTTATATGATTTCGTTATTTTTATTTTGTCAACTTTGAAATGTGAACCATATGAATTAAAAATTTACTATCAGTTAAATTTCCCTTTTTTGGATTCTTGCAACAAAGTATCATAGAGGAGAGCTAATTTAAACTGCTGAACTGAAAACTAATTGTAAAATATGTAAGACTACAGAAAAAAAAAAATTACATTATGAGTGTGGATAATTTGTTAAATTGTCAGTATAATTATTTTTGCCAATCTCATTATCTTTGTATAAACTATTAAGATTTCTTGAATTTTTTCTAATCAGACATATATCAGATATTAAAACATCATATAACTTAAACTTTTGTAATCATTAAAAAGCATTCAACAAGTATTTGAAACCGTTTTACGTAATACATAATAAGTAACGTTTGTATGTAAAGAATGAATAATACAATAGAAAAAGTCACAAATAAAATATGTGGTAAGTAGAAATGTTAATTAGTGTTTACATTCTTAAAAGTTAAAAAAAAGGTGAATGTACATTAACAGAGTTGCTTCATTTAGTAAAGACAAAGAAAATATATCAAAAGTTGGACATTTGTTTCCTACAACTGTTCGAAACCATAAAAATAATTTTATAATTTTTAACTTAATCATATCACATGACAAGATGAACTCTTGTGTAGTTCCTATGGCATTTAAATTGTAGTATAAGTTCCTCTGTGAAGCGTGGATAACATTATGCAAATTTATTGAATTCAATTTCTAGCTAATAAGTTGCTCTTAAATAAATTGAAAGCAAAACAAAGATCATGATGATTGAAATATATTTTTTGAATACAGTACAATATTAACACAATGAATATCAGGTTAAATTTAAAAATAAATTAAATCTAAGCATGCTAAATTAAGGAATAAGATTTAGATACTTTCCCAGTTGGTTTCAACAAAAGTTTGTATTAAAGAGATGATTAAATAAGTTTGTATTAAATAAGAATTAATTTACAAATCATGTGTCAAGCCAAAATGTTTATGTGTGTGAGTATAAAATATGTGTAAGATTAAAACAATGCTACTGGGTTTACAGGACAAAATTTTAGTAAAACGTTGATGCTGACAAGTAAAATGTACAAAACACATGTAGAAACCAATATTAATTGTAAAAAAGGGTTGATACATTTTTGTTAACATTTCAAACTTATATACCTAAATTTTGAAAATGACTCAAAAAGAAAAAAATTGTGCAAATACTTGTTTTTTGGCAGTTACCCTAAAAATAAAATACCAAGTTATTTTACACCACTACATGTACTATCTATGCTTTATAGTCTTTCATTCATTAATATCGTTTGTCAAAACTCAAATTGTTAATAAGTTATCAAAGACTTGGGGATTTAACTAATTTGACAAGACATAATCTGTACCAAAATTATAAGAAATATACGAAAAAGGCAATGGGGTTTAGACATAAAACTACAAATTTTAAAAGCTTACAACTGTTTTACGGCTAATATAGATACTGAGAAAGTAGAATTTTTTTTAATTTAAGAAACAGGAATAGGCTTTTCAATTTTATTTTTATTTTTAAGGCATTAAGCGATTTTATACTTTCTGCAATGGGTTATTTGTTATTTTCATCTTGAAGTGAATCGAGATGTGGTAGAGTTAAAAACAAATTAATCCTTAGGTAAAGAGAGACGTGTATTCAGTCATAATAGATCTTATATTATTTCTATACTGTAAATTGGTGTCTATAATTACGCCAGGTGTTATTATTTCGAAGCACGAGATAATGGTCACCAATGTTTAGAGAATGTTCTTGTTTATTCTCTGTCAGTTTATGATGACTAGTTTGGCAGTCCTTACCATCTGACATATTGTTCAAATGAGCATTCTCATCATTTTATTCACTTTCACAAACTTCCATGATTACGATATTTACAATGAATTAGCACATCTACGACTACTAAAAACTATTGCAAATCAACACATTTGAATTTACATCATCCTTGTAATGAAACTTGCAGTTGCAGGTAAACTTGGGGCCCTACCATATTCACTCCGACAAGAGTCACGGACGACATAAACGTCATAATGACGTCACGAAGGGGAGGGAATCACCAAGAATTGGAGTTTGGTACCATATTCAACAAACGGACGACATAAGTCGTTCCATCTATCTCACTTTTGAGACATACCAGTCACCGAGTATTTGGTACGTGACATAGCGTATACAGTGTAGCAGTGAAAACAAAAATAAAGATGGCAGCTCTCATGCAAGCATTTATTTATATGTAAAGGTTAAAATGTCGTGAGAAGCTATTTCCCCGTAGCTGTTCAAAAATTAAAAATACTTCCTAAATACCTGTATT
>JAGEOH010000132.1:0-98040 GCA_032207245.1 Pardosa pseudoannulata
TCGAAAAAATTTTGGTCCGACTTCGGAAAATTTTCCGGGGTCCGAAAATTTTTGACCGATTTTGAAAATTTTCCGGGGTCGAAAAAATTTTGGTCCGACTTCGGAAAATTTTCCGGGGTCCGAAAATTTTTTCCGATTTTAAAAAATTTTCCGGGGTCGAAAAAATTTTTGACCGAGTTGAAAATTATCCGGGGTCGAAAAAATTTTGGTCCGACTTCGGAAAATTTTCCGGGGTCCTAAAATTTTTGACCGATTTTGAAAATTTTCCGGGGTCGAAAAAATTTTTGTCCGACTTCGGAAAATTTTCCGGGGTCCGAAAATTTTTGACCGATTTTGAAAATTTTCCGGGGTCGAAAAATTTTTGGTCCGACTTCGGAAAATTTTCCGGGGTCCGAAAATTTTTGACCGATTTTGAAAATTTTCCGGGGTCGAAAAAATTTTGGTCCGATTTCGGAAAATTTTCCGGGGTCCGAAAATTTTTGACCGATTTTGAAAATTTTCCGGGGTCGAAAAAATTTTGGTCCGACTTCGGAAAATTTTCCGGGGTCCGAAAATTTTTGACCGATTTTGAAAATTTTCCGGGGTTGAAAAATTTTGGTCCGACTTCGGAAAATTTTCCGGGGTCCGAAAATTTTTGACCGATTTTTAAAATTTTCCGGGGTCGAAAAAATTTTGGTCCGACTTCGGAAAATTTTCCGGGGTCCGAAAATTTTTGACCGATTTTGAAAATTTTCCGGGGTCGAAAAAATTTTGGTCCGACTTCGGAAAATTTTCCGGGGTCCGAAAAAATTTTTGACGATTTTGAAAATTTTCCGGGGTCGAAAAAATTTTGGTCCGACTTCGTAAAATTTTCCGGGGTCCGAAAAAATTTTGATCAGACTTCGGAAAATTTTCCGGGGTCCGAAAATTTTTGACCGATTTTGAAAATTTTCCGGGGTCGAAAAAATTTTGGTCCGACTTCGGAAATTTTTCCGGGGTCCGAAAATTTTTGACCGATTTTGAAAATTTTCCGGGGTCGAAAAAATTTTGGTCCGACTTCGGAAAATTTTCCGGGGTCCGAAAATTTTTGACCGATTTTGAAAATTTTCCGGGGTCGAAAAAATTTTTGACCGATTTTGAAAATTTTCCGGGGTCGAAAAAATTTTGGTCCGACTTCGGAAAATTTTTCCGGGGTCCAAAAATTTTTGACCGATTTTGAAAATTTTCCGAAGTCGAAAAAATTTTGGTCCGACTTCGGAAAATTTTCCGGGGTCCGAAAATTTTTGACCGATTTTTAAAATTTTCCGGGGTCGAAAAAATTTTGGTCCGACTTCGGAAAATTTTCCGGGGTCCGAAAATTTTTGACCGATTTTGAAAATTTTCCGGGGTCGAAAAATTTTTGGTCCGACTTCGGAAAATTTTCCGGGGTCCGAAAATTTTTGACCGATTTTGAAAATTTTCCGGGGTCGAAAAAATTTTGGTCCGATTTCGGAAAATTTTCCGGGGTCCGAAAATTTTTGACCGATTTTGAAAATTTTCCGGGGTCGAAAAAATTTTTGGTCCGACTTCGGAAAATTTTCCGGGGTCCGAAAATTTTTGACCGATTTTGAAAATTTTCCGGGGTCGAAAAAATTTTGGTCCGACTTCGGAAAATTTTCCGGGGTCCGAAAATTTTTGACCGATTTTGAAAATTTTCCGGGGTCGAAAAAATTTTGGTTCGACTTCGGAAAATTTTCCGGGGTCCGAAAATTTTTGACCGATTTTGAAAATTTTCCGGGGTCGAAAAAATTTTGGTCCGACTTCGGAAAATTTTCCGGGGTCCGAAAATTTTTTACCGATTTTCAAAATTTTCCGGGGTCGAAAATGTTTTGGTCCGACTTCGGAAAATTTTCCGGGGTCCGAAAATTTTTGACCGATTTTGAAAATTTTCCGGGGTCGAAAAATTTTTGTTTCGACTTCGGAAAATTTTCCGGGGTCCGAAAATTTTTGACTTATTTTTAAAATTTTCCGGGGTCGAAAAAATTTTGGTCCGACTTCGGAAAATTTTCCGGGCTCCGAAAATTTTTGACCGATTTTGAAAATTTTCCGGGGTCGAAAAAATTTTGGTCCGACTTCGGAAAATTTTCCGGGGTCGAAAAAATTTTTGACCGACTTCGAAAAATTTTCCGGGGTCCGAAAATTTTTGACCGATTTTAAAAATTTTCCGGGGTCGAGAAAATTTTTGACCGATTTTGAAAATTTTCCGGGGTCGAAAACATTTTGGTCCGACTTCGGAAAATTTTCCGGGGTCCGAAAATTTTTGACCGATTTTGAAAATTTTCCGGGGTCGAAAAAATTTTGGTCCGACTTCGGAAAATTTTCCGGGGTCCGAAAATTTTTGACCGATTTTGAAAATTTTCCGGGGTCGAAAAAATTTTGGTCCGACTTCGGAAAATTTTCCGGGGTCCAAAAATTTTTGACCGATTTTGAAAATTTTCCGGGGTCGAAAAAATTTTTATCCGACTTTGGAAAATTTTCCGGGGTCCGAAAATTTTTGACCGATTTTTAAAATTTTCCGGGGTCGAAAAAATTTTGGTCCGACTTCGGGGTCCGAAAATTTTTGACCGATTTTTAAAATTTTCCGGGGTCCGAAAAAATTTTGGTCCGACTTTGGAAAATTTTCCGGGGTCCGAAAATTTTTGACCGATTTTGAAAATTTTCCGGGGTTGAAAAATTTTGGTCCGACATCGGAAAATTTTCCGGGGTCCGAAAATTTTTGACCGATTTTGAAAATTTTCCGGGGTCGAAAAAATTTTGGTCCGACTTCGGAAAATTTTCCGGGGTCTGGAAAAATTTTGGTCCGATTTCGAAAAATTTTCCGGGGTCCGAAAATTTTTGACCGATTTTGAAAATTTTCCGGGGTCGAAAAAATTTTGGTCCGACTTCGGAAAATTTTCCGGGGTCCGAAAATTTTTGACCTATTTTAAAAATTTTCCGGGGTCGAAAAAATTTTGGTCCGACTTCGGAAAATTTTCCGGGGTCCGAAAATTTTTGACCGATTTTGAAAATTTTCCGGGGTCCAAAAAATTTTGGTCCGACTTCGGAAAATTTTCCGGGGTCCGAAAATTTTTGACCGATTTTGAAAATTTTCCGGGTCGAAAAAATTTTGGTCCGACTTCGGAAAATTTTCATGGGTCCGAAAATTTTTGACCGATTTTGAAAATTTTCCGGGGGCGAAAAAATTTTGGTCCGATTTCGGAAAATTTTCCGGGGTCCGAAAATTTTTGACCGACTTCGGAAAATTTTCCCGGGTCGAAAAAATTTTGTTCCGACTTCGGAAAATTTTCCGGGGTCCGAAAAAATTTTGGTCCGACTTCGGAAAATTTTCCGGGGTCGAAAAAATTTGGTCCGACTTTGAAAATTTTCCGGGGTCCGAAAATTTTTGTCCGATTTTAAAAATTTTCCGGGGTCCGAAAATTTTTGAACGATTTTAAAAATTTTCCGGGGTCGAAAAAATTTTGGTCCGACTTCGGAAAATTTTCCGGGGTCCGAAAATTTTTGACCGATTTTGAAAATTTTCCGGGGTCGAAAAAATTTTGGTCCGACTTCGGAAAATTTTCCGGGGTCCGAAAATTTTTGACAGATTTTGAAAATTTTCCGGTGTCGAAAAAATTTTGGTCCGACTTCGGAAAATTTTCCGGGGTCCGAAAATTTTTGAACGATTTTGAAAATTTTCCGGGGTCGAAAATGTTTTGGTCCGACTTCGGAAAATTTTCCGGGGTCCAAAAATTTTTAAACGATTTTGAAAATTTTCCGGGGTCCGAAAAAATTTTGGTCCGATTTCGGAAAATTTTCCGGGGTCCGAAAATTTTTGACCGATTTTGAAAATTTTCCGGGGTCGAAAAAATTTTGGTCCGACTTCGGAAAATTTTCCGGGGTCCGAAAATTTTTGACCGATTTTGAAAATTTTCCGGGGTCGAAAAAATTTTGGTCCGATTTCGGAAAATTTTCCGGGGTCCGAAAATTTTTGACCGATTTTGAAAATTTTCCAGGGTCGGGTCGAAAAAATTTTGGTCCGACTTCGGAAAATTTTCCGGGGTCCGAAAATTTTTGACCGATTTTGAAAATTTTCCGGGGTCGAAAAAATTTTGGTCCGACTTCGGAAAATTTTCCGGGTCCGAAAATTTTTGACCGATTTTGAAAATTTTCCGGGGTTGAAAAAATTTTGGTCCGACTTCGGAAAATTTTCCGGGGTCCGAAAATTTTTGAACGATTTTGAAAATTTTCCGGGGTCGAAAAAATTTTGGTCCGACTTCGGAAAATTTTCCGGGGTCCGAAAATTTTTGACCGATTTTGAAATTTTCCGGGGTCGAAAAAATTTTGGTCCGACTTCGGAAAATTTTCCGGGGTCCGAAAATTTTTGACCGATTTTGAAAATTTTCCGGGGTCGAAAAAATTTTGGTCCGACTTCGGAAAATTTTCCGGGGTCCGAAAATTTTTGACCGATTTTGAAAATTTTCCGGGGTCGAAAAAATTTTGGTCCGACTTCAGAAAATTTTCCGGGGTCCGAAAATTTTTGACCGAGTTCGGAAAATTTTCCGGGGTCGAAAAAATTTTGGTCCGACTTCGGAAAATTTTCCGGGGTCCGAAAATTTTTTACCGATTTTGAAAATTTTCCAGGGTCCGAAAAAATTTTGGTCCGATTTTGAAAATTTTCCGGGGTCGAAAAAATTTTGGACCGACTTCGGAAAATTTTCCGGGGTCCGAAAATTTTTGACCGATTTTGAAAATTTTCCTGGGTCGAAAAAATTTTGGTCCGACTTCGGAAAATTTTCCGGGGTCCGAAAATTTTTGACCGATTTTGAAAATTTTCCGGGGTCGAAAAACTTTTGGTCCGATTTCGGAAAATTTTCCGGGGTCCGAAAATTTTTGACCGATTTTGAAAATTTTCCGGGGTCGAAAAAATTTTGGTCCGACTCGGAAAATTTTCCGGGGTCCGAAAATTTTTGACCGATTTTGAAAATTTTCCGGGGTCGAAAAAATTTTGGTCCGACTTCGGAAAATTTTCCGGGGTCCGAAAATTTTTGACGATTTTGAAAATTTTCCGGGGTCGAAAAAATTTTGGTCCGACTTCGGAAAATTTTCCGGGGTCCGAAAATTTTTGACCGATTTTGAAAATTTTCCGGGGTCGAAAAAATTTTGGTCCGACTTCGGAAAATTTTCCGGGGTCCGAAAATTTTTGACCGATTTTGAAAATTTTCCGGGGTCGAAAAAATTTTGGTCCGACTTCGGAAAATTTTCCGGGGTCCGAAAATTTTTGACCGATTTTGAAAATTTTCCGGGGTCGAAAAAATTTTGGTCCGACTTCGGGAAAATTTTCCGGGGTCCGAAAATTTTTGACCGATTTTGAAAATTTTCCGGGGTCGAAAAAATTTTGGTCCGACTTCGGAAAATTTTCCGGGGTCCGAAAATTTTTTGACCGATTTTGAAAATTTTCCGGGTCGAAAAAATTTTGGTCCGACTTCGGAAAATTTTACGGGGTCCGAAAATTTTTGACCGATTTTGAAAATTTTCCGGGGTCTGAAAAAATTTTGACCGAGTTCCAAAATTTTATGGGGTCGAAAAAATTTTGGTCCGACTTCGGAAAATTTTCCGGGGTCCGAAAATTTTTGACCGATTTTGAAAATTTTCCGGGGTCGAAAAAATTTTGGTCCGACTTCGGAAAATTTTCCGGGGTCCGAAATATTTTCAAAGATTTTGAAAATTTTCCGGGTCCGAAAAAATTTTGGTCCGACTTCGGAAAATTTTTAGGGGTCCGAAAATTTTTGAATGATTTTGAAAATTTTGCGGGGTCGAAAAAATTTTGGTCCGATTTCGGAAAATTTTCCGGGGTCCGAAAATTTTTGACCGATTTTGAAAATTTTCCGGGGTCGAAAAAATTTTGGTCCGACTTCGGAAAATTTTCCGGGGTCCGAAAATTTTTGACCGATTTTGAAAATTTTCCGGGGTCGAAAAAATTTTGGTCCGATTTCGGAAAATTTTCCGTCGTCCTTTTCCTAGGTCGAAAAAATTTTGGTCTGACTTCGGGAAATTTTCCGGGGTCCGAAAATTTTTGACCGAGTTTGAAAATTTTCCGGGGTCGAAAAAATTTTGGTCCGATTTCGGAAAATTTTCCGGGGTCCGAAAATTTTTTGACCGATTTTGAAAATTTTTTGGGGTTGAAAAAATTTTGGTCCGACTTCGGAAAATTTTCCGGGGTCCGAAAATTTTTGACCGATTTTGAAAATTTTCCGGGGTCGAAAAAATTTTGGTCCGATTTCGGAAAATTTTCCGGTGTCCGAAAATTTTTGACCGATTTTGAAAATTTTCCGGGGTCGAAAAAATTTTTGACCGACTTCGGAAAATTTTTCGGGTTCCGAAAATTTTTGAACGATTTTGAAAATTTTCCGGGTTCGAAAAATTTTTGTTTTTATTTCGGAAAATTTTCCGGGGTCCGAAAATTTTTGACCGATTTTGAAAATTTTCCGGGGTCGAAAAAATTTTGGTCCGACTTCGGAAAATTTTCCGGGGTCCGAAAATTTTTTGACCGATTTTGAAAATTTTTTGGGGTTGAAAAAATTTTGGTCCGACTTCGGAAAATTTTCCGGGGTCCGAAAATTTTTGACCGATTTTGAAAATTTTCCGGGGTCGAAAAAATTTTGGTCCGACTTCGGAAAATTTTCCGGGGTCCGAAAAATTTTGACCGATTTTGAAAATTTTCCGGGCTCCGAAAATTTTTGACCGAGTTCGGAAAATTTTCCGATGTCGAAAAAATTTTGGTCCGACTTCGGAAAATTTTCCGGGGTCCGAAAATTTTTTATCGATTTTGAAAATTTTCCGGGGTCGAAAAAATTTTGGTCCGACTTCGGAAAATTTTCCGGGGTCCGAAAATTTTTGACCGATTTTGAAAATTTTCCGGGGTCGAAAAAATTTTGGTCCGACTTCGGAAAATTTTCCGGGGTCCGAAAATTTTTGACCGATTTTGAAAATTTTCCGGGGTTGAAAAAATTTTGGTCCGACTTCGGAAAATTTTCCGGGGTCCGAAAATTTTTGACCGATTTTGAAAATTTTCCGGGGTCGAAAAAATTTTGGTCCGACTTCGGAAAATTTTCCGGGGTCCGAAAATTTTTGACCGATTTTGAAAATTTTCCGGGGTCGAAAAAATTTTGGTCCGACTTCGGAAAATTTTCCGGGGTCCGAAAATTTTTGACCGATTTTGAAAATTTTCCGGGGTCGAAAAAATTTTGGTCCGATTTCGGAAAATTTTCCGGGATCCGAAAATTTTTGACCGATTTTTAAAATTTTCCGGGGTCGAAAAAATTTTGGTCCGACTTCGGAAAATTTTCCGGGGTCCGAAAATTTTTGACCGATTTTGAAAATTTTCCGGGGTCGAAAAAATTTTGGTCCGACTTCGGAAAATTTTCCGGGGTCCGAAAATTTTTGACCGATTTTGAAAATTTTCCGGGGTCGAAAAAATTTTGGTCCGATTTCGGAAAATTTTTCCGGGCTCCGAAATTTTTTTACCGAGTTCGGCAAATTTTCCGGGGTCTGAAAATTTTTGACCGAGTTCGGAAAATTTTCCGGGGTCGAAAAAATTTTGGTCCGACTTCGGAAAATTTTCCGGGGTCCGAAAATTTTTTATCGATTTTGAAAATTTTCCGGGGTCGAAAAATTTTGGTCCGACTTCGGAAAATTTTCCGGGGTCCGAAAATTTTTGACCGATTTTGAAAATTTTCCGGGTTCGAAAAAATTTTTGGTCCGACTTCGGAAAATTTTCCGGGGTCCGAAAATTTTTGACCGATTTTTAAAATTTTCCGGGGTCGAAAAAATTTTGGTCCGATTTCGGAAAATTTTCCGGGGTCCGAAAATTTTTGACCGATTTTGAAAATTTTCCGGGGTCGAAAAAATTTTGGTCCGACTTCGGAAAATTTTCCGGGGTCCGAAAATTTTTGACCGATTTTGAAAATTTTCCGGGGTCGAAAAAATTTTTGTCCGACTTCGGAAAATTTTCCGGGGTCCGAAAATTTTTGACCGATTTTTAAAATTTTCCGGGGTCGAAAAAATTTTGGTCCGACTTCGGAAAATTTTCCGGGGTCCGAAAATTTTTGACCGATTTTGAAAATTTTCCGGGGTCGAAAAAATTTTGGTCCGACTTCGGAAAATTTTCCGGGGTCCGAAAATTTTTGACCGATTTTGAAAATTTTCCGGGGTTCGAAAATTTTTGACCGATTTTGAAAATTTTCCGGGGTCGAAAAAATTTTGGTCCGACTTCGGAAAATTTTCCGGGGTCCGAAAATTTTTGACCGATTTTGAAAATTTTCCGGGGTCGAAAAAATTTTGGTCCGACTTCGGAAAATTTTCCGGGTCCGAAAATTTTTGACCGATTTTGAAAATTTTCCGGGGTCGAAAAAATTTTGGTCCGACTTCGGAAAATTTTCCGGGGTCCGAAAATTTTTGACCGATTTTAAAAATTTTCCGGGGTCGAGAAAATTTTTGACCGATTTTGAAAATTTTCCGGGGTCGAAAACATTTTGGTCCGACTTCGGAAAATTTTCCGGGGTCCGAAAATTTTTGACCGAGTTCGGAAAATTTTCCGATGTCGAAAAAATTTTGGTCCGACTTCGGAAAATTTTCTGTTGTCCGAAAATTTTTTATCGATTTTTAAAATTTTCCGGGGTCGAAAAATTTTAGTTTCGACTTAGGAAAATTTTCCGGGGTCCGAAATTTTTTGACCGATTTTGAAAATTTTCCGGGGTCGAAAAAATTTTGGTCCGACTTCGGAAAATTTTCCGGGGTCCGAAAATTTTTGACCGATTTAGAAAATTTTCCGGGGTCGAAAAAATTTTGGTCCGATTTCGTAAAATTTTCCGGGGTCCGAAAATTTTTGACCGATTTTGAAAATTTTCCGGGGTCGAAAAAATTTTGGTCCGACTTCGGAAAATTTTCCGGGGTCCGAAAATTTTTGACCGATTTTGAAAATTTTCCGGGGTCGAAAAAATTTTGGTCCGATTTCGGAAAATTTTCCGGGGTCCGAAAATTTTTGACCGATTTTGAAAATTTTCCGGGGTCGAAAAAATTTTGGTCCGACTTCGGAAAATTTTCCGGGGTCCGAAAATTTTTGACTGATTTTGAAAATTTTCCGTGGTCGAAAAAATTTTGGTCCGACTTCGGAAAATTTTCCGGGGTCCGAAAATTTTTGACCGATTTTGAAAATTTTCCGGGGTCAAAAAAATTTTGGTCCGATTTCGGAAAATTTTCCGGGGTCCGAAAATTTTTGACCGATTTTGAAAATTTTCCGGGGTCGAAAAAATTTCATACCGATTTTGAAAATTTTCCGGGGTCGAAAAAATTTTGGTCCGAATTCGAAAAATTTTCCGGGGTCCGAAAATTTTTGACCGATTTTGAAAATTTTCCGGGGTCGAAAAAATTTTGGTCCGACTTCGGAAAATTTTCCGGGGTCCGAAAATTTTTTACCGATTTTGAAAATTTTCCGGGGTCGAAAATGTTTTGGTCCGACTTCGGAAAATTTTCCGGGGTCCAAAAATTTTTGAACGATTTTGAAAATTTTCCGGGTTCGAAAAATTTTTGTTTTTATTTCGGAAAATTTTCCGGGGTCCGAAAATTTTTGACCGATTTTTAAAATTTTCCGGGGTCGAAAAAATTTTGGTCCGACTTCGGAAAATTTTCCGGGGTCCGAAAATTTTTGACCGATTTTGAAAATTTTCCGGGGTCGAAAAAATTTTGGTCCGATTTCAGAAAATTTTCCGGGGTCCGAAAATTTTTGACCGATTTTGAAAATTTTCCGGGGTCGAAAAAATTTTGGTCCGACTTAGGAAAATTTTCTGGGATCCGAAAATTTTTGACCGATTTTGAAAATTTTCCGGGGTCCGAAAATTTTTGACCGATTGTGAAAATTTTCAAAATTTTTGACTGATTTTGAAAATTTTCCGGGGTCGAAAAAATTTTGGTCCGACTTCGGAAAATTTTCCGGGGTCCGAAAATTTTTGACCGATTTTGAAAATTTTCCGGGGTCGAAAAAAGTTTGGTCCGACTTCGGAAAATTTTCCGGGGTCCGAAAATTTTTGACCGATTTTGAAAATTTTCCGGGGTCGAAAAAATTTTGGTCCGACTTCGGATAATTTTCCGGGGTCCGAAAATTTTTGACCGATTTTGAAAATTTTCCGGGGTCGAAAAATTTTGGTCCGACTTCGGAAAATTTTCCGGGGTCCGAAAATTTTTGACCGATTTTGAAAATTTTCCGGGGTCGAAAAAATTTTGGTCCGACTTCGGAAAATTTTCCGGGGTCCGAAAATTTTTGACCGATTTTGAAAATTTTCCGGGGTCGAAAAAATTTTGGTCCGACTTCGGAAAATTTTCCGGGGTCCGAATATTTTTGACCGATTTTGAAAATTTTCCGGGGTCGAAAAAATTTTGGTCCGACTTCGGAAAATTTTCCGGGGTCCGAAAATTTTTGACCGATTTTGAAAATTTTCCGGGGTCGAAAAAATTTTGGTCCGACTTCGGAAAATTTTTGGTCCGACATCGGAAAATTTTCCTGGGTCCGAAAATTTTTGACCGATTTTGAAAATTTTCCGGGGTCGAAAAAATTTTGGTCCGACTTCGGAAAATTTTCCGGGGTCCGAAAATTTTTGACCGATTTTGAAAATTTTCCGGGGTCGAAAAAATTTTGGTCCGATTTCGGAAAATTTTCCGGGGTCCGAAAATTTTTGACCGATTTTGAAAATTTTCCGGGGTCGAAAAAATTTTGGTCCGACTTCGGAAAATTTTCCGGGGACCGAAAATTTTTGACCGATTTTGAAAATTTTCCGGGGTTGAAAAAATTTTGGTCCGACTTCGGAAAATTTTCCGGGGTCCGAAAAAATTTTGGTCCGACTTCGGAAAATTTTCCGGGGTCCGAAAATTTTTGACCGATTTTGAAAATTTCCCGGGGTCGAAAAAATTTTGGTCCGACTTCGGAAAATTTTCCGGGGTCCGAAAATTTTTGACCGATTTTGAAAATTTTCCCGGGGTCGAAAAAATTTTGGTCCGACTTCGGAAAATTTTCCGGGGTCCGAAAATTTTTGACCGATTTTGAAAATTTTCCGGGGTCGAAAAAATTTTGGTCCGACCTCGGAAAATTTTCCGGTGTCCGAAAATATTTGACCGATTTTGAAAATTTTCCGGGGTCGAAAAAATTTTGGTCCGACTTCGGAAAATTTTCCGGGGTCCGAAAATTTTTGACCAATTATGAAAATTTCCCGGGGTCGAAAAAATTTTGGTCCGATTTCGAAAATTTTCCGGGGTCCGAAAATTTTGACCGATTTTGAAAATTTTCCGGGGTCGAAAAAATTTTGGTCCGACTTCGGAAAATTTTCCGGGGTCCGAAAATTTTTGACCGATTTTGAAAATTTTCCGGGGTCGAAAAAATTTTGGTCCGACTTCGGAAAATTTTCCGGGGTCCGAAAATTTTTGACCGATTTTCAAAATTTTCCGGGGTTGAAAAAATTTTGGTCCGATTTCGGAAAATTTTCCGGGGTCCGAAAATTTTTGACCGATTTTGAAAATTTTCCGGGGTCGAAAAATATTTAGTCCGACTTCGGAAAATTTTCCGGGGTCCGAAAATTTTTGACCGATTTTGAAAATTTTCCGGGGTCCGAAAATTTTTTATCGATTTTGAAAATTTTCCGGATTCGAAAAAATTTTTGACCGATTTTGAAAATTTTCCGGGGTCGAAAAAATTTTGGTCCGACTTCGGAAAATTTTCCGGGGTCCGAAAATTTTTGACCGATTTTGAAAATTTTCCGGGGTCGAAAAAATTTTGGTCCGATTTCGAAAATTTTCCGGGGTCCGAAAATTTTTGACCGATTTTGAAAATTTTCCGGGGTCGAAAAAATTTTGGTCCGATTTCGGAAAATTTTCCGGGGTCCGAAAATTTTTGACCGATTTTGAAAATTTTCCGGGGTCGAAAATTTTTGACCGATTTTGAAAATTTTCCGGGGTCGAAAAAATTTTGGTCCGACTTCGGAAAATTTTCCGGGGTCCGAAAATTTTTGACCGATTTTGAAAATTTTCCGGGGTTGAAAAAATTTTGGTCCGACTTCGGAAAATTTTCCGGGGTCCGAAAATTTTTGACCGATTTTGAAAATTTTCCGGGGTCGAAAAAATTTTGGTCCGACTTCGGAAAATTTTCCGGGGTCCGAAAATTTTTGACCAATTTTGAAAATTTTCCGGGGTCGAAAAAATTTTGGTCCGACTTCGGAAAATTTTCCGGGGACCGAAAATTTTTGACCGATTTTGAAAATTTTCCGGGGTCGAAAAAATTTTGGTCCGACTTCGGAAAATTTTCCGGGGTCCGAAAATTTTTGACCGATTTTGAAAATTTTCCGGGGTCGAAAAAATTTTGGTCCGACTTCGGAAAATTTTCCGGGGTCCGAAAATTTTTGACCGATTTTGAAAATTTTCCGGGGTCGAAAAAATTTTGGTCCGATTTCGGAAAATTTTCCGGGGTCCGAAAATTTTTGACCGATTTTGAAAATTTTCCGGGGTCGAAAAAATTTTGGTCCGACTTCGGAAAATTTTCCGGGGTCCGAAAATTTTTGACCGATTTTGAAAATTTTCCGTGGTCGAAAAAATTTTGGTCCGACTTCGGAAAATTTTCCGGGGTCCGAAAATTTTTGACCGATTTTGAAAATTTTCCGGGGTCAAAAAATTTTGGTCCGACTTCGGAAAATTTTCCGGGGTCCGAAAATTTTTGACCGATTTTGAAATTTTCCGGGGTTTTGACCGATTTTGAAAATTTTCCGGGGTCGAAAAAATTTTGGTCCCACTTCGGAAAAATTTCCGGGGTCCGAAAATTTTTGACCGATTTTGAAAATTTTCCGGGGTCGAAAAAATTTTGGTCCGACTTCGGAAAATTTTCCGGGGTCCGAAAATTTTTGACCGATTTTGAAAATTTTCCGGTGTCGAAAAAATTTTGGTCCGACTTCGGAAAATTTTCCGGGGTCCGAAAATTTTTGACCGATTTTGAAAATTTTCCGGGTTTGAAAAAATTTTGGTCCGACTTCGGAAAATTTTCCGGGGTCCGAAAATTTTTGACCGATTTTGAAAATTTTCCGGGGTCGAAAAAATTTTGGTCCGACTTCGGAAAATTTTCCGGGGTCCGAAAATTTTTGACCGATTTTGAAAATTTTCCGGGGTCGAAAAAATTTTGGTCCGACTTCAGAAAATTTTCCGGGGTCCGAAAATTTTTGACCAATTTTCAAAATTTTCTGGGGTTGAAAAAATTTTGGTCCGATTTCGGAAAATTTTCCGGGGTCTGAAAATTTTTGACCGAGTTCGGAAAATTTTCCGGGGTCTGAAAATTTTTGACCGACTTTGGAAAATTTTCCGGGGTTCGAAAATTTTTGACCGATTTTGAAAATTTTCCGGGGTCGAAAAAATTTTGGTCCGACTTCGGAAAATTTTCCGGGGTCCGAAAATTTTTGACCGATTTTGAAAATTTTCCGGGGTCGAAAAAATTTTGGTCCGACTTCGGAAAATTTTCCGGGGTCCGAAAATTTTTGACCGATTTTTAAAATTTTCCGGGGTCGAAAAAATTTTGGTCCGACTTCGGAAAATTTTCCGGGGTCCGAAAATTTTTGACCGATTTTGAAAATTTTCCGGGTCGAAAATATTTTCTTCCGACTTCGGAAAATTTTCCGGGGTCCGAAAATTTTTGACCGATTTTGAAAATTTTCCGGGGTCGAAAAAATTTTGGTCCGACTTCGGAAAATTTTCCGGGGTCCGAAAAATTTTGACCGATTTTGAAAATTTTCCGGGGTCGAAAAAATTTTGGTCCGACTTCGGAAAATTTTCCGGGGTCCGAAAATTTTTGACCGATTTTGAAAATTTTCCGGGGTCGAAAAAATTTTGGTCCGACTTCGGAAAATTTTCCGGGGTCCGAAAATTTTTGACCGATTTTGAAAATTTTCCGGGGTCGAAAAAATTTTGGTCCGACTTCGGAAAATTTTCCGGGGTCCGAAAATTTTTGACCGATTTTGAAAATTTTCCGGGGTCGAAAAAATTTTGGTCCGACTTCGGAAAATTTTCCTGGGTCCGAAAATTTTTGACCGATTTTGAAAATTTTCCGGGGTCGAAAAAATTTTGGTCCGACTTCGGAAAATTTTCCGGTGTCCGAAAATTTTTGACCGATTTTGAAAATTTTCAGTGGTCGAAAAAATTTTGGTCCGACTTCGGAAAATTTTCCGGGGTCCGAAAATTTTTGACCGATTTTGAAAATTTTCCGGGGTCGAAAAAATTTTGGTCCGACTTCGGAAAATTTTCCGGGGTCCGAAAATTTTTGACCGATTTTGAAAATTTTCCGGGGTCGAAAAAATTTTGGTCCGACTTCGGAAAATTTTCCGGGGTCCGAAAAAATTTTGGTCCGATTTCGGAAAATTTTCCGGGGTCCGAAAATTTTTGACCGATTTTGAAAATTTTCCGGGGTCGAAAAAATTTTGGTCCGACTTCGGAAAATTTTCCGGGGTCCGAAAATTTTTGACCGATTTTGAAAACCGCCGGGTCGAAAAATTTTTTTTTTCTGTTTTCGAAAATTTTCCGGGGTCCGAAAATTTTTGACCGATTTTGAAAATTTTCCGGGGTCGAAAAAATTTTGGTCCGACTTCGGAAAATTTTCCGGTGTCCGAAAATTTTTGACCGATTTTGAAAATTTTCCGGGGTCGAAAAAATTTTGGTCCGACTTCGGAAAATTTTCCGGGGTCCGAAAATTTTTGACCGATTTTGAAAATTTTCCGGGGTCGAAAAAATTTTGGTCCGACTTCGGAAAATTTTCCGAGGTCCGAAAATTTTTCACTGATTTTGAAATTTTCCGGGGTCGAAAAAATTTTGGTCCGACTTCGGGAAATTTTCCGGGCTCCGGAAATTTTTGACCGATTTAGAAAATTTTCCGGGGTCAAAAAATTTTTTTTCCGATTTCGGAAAATTTTCCGGTGTCCGAAAATTTTTGACCAATTTTCAAAATTTTCTGGGGTTGAAAAAATTTTGGTCCGATTTCGGAAAATTTTCCTGGGTCGAAAATTTTTGACCGCGGGGTCGAAAAAATTTTGGTCCGACTTCGGAAAATTTTCCGGGGTCCGAAAATTTTTGACCGATTTAGAAAATTTTCCGGGGTCGAAAAAATTTTGGTCCGATTTCGGAAAATTTTCCGTGGCCCGAAAATTTTTGACCGATTTTGAAAATTTTCCGGGGTCGAAAAAATTTTGGTCCGACTTCGGAAAATTTTCCGGGGTCCGAAAATTTTTGAAGGATTTTTAAAATTTTCCGGGGTCGAAAAAATTTTGGTCCGACTTCGGAAAATTTTCCGGGGTCCCAAAAATTTTTGACCGATTTTGAAAATTTTCCGGGGTCGAAAAAATTTTGGTCCGACTTCGGAAAATTTTCCGGGGTCCGAAAATTTTTGACGATTTTGAAAATTTTCCGGGGTCGAAAAAATTTTGGTCCGATTTCGGAAAATTTTCCGGGGTCCGAAAATTTTTGACCGATTTTGAAAATTTTTCGGTGTCGAAAAATTTTGGTCCGATTCGGAAAATTTTCCGGGGTCGGAAAATTTTTTTACGATTCTACAAATTTTCCGGGTCGAAAAAATTTTCGATCGGAAAATTTTCCGGGTCGAAAATGTTTTGGTCCGACTTCGGAAAATTTTCCGGGGTCCGAAAATTTTTGACCGATTTTGAAAATTTTCCGGGGTCGAAAAAATTTTGGTCCGACTTCGGAAAATTTTCCGGGGTCCGAAAATTTTTGACCGATTTTGAAAATTTTCCGGGGTCGAAAAATTTTTGTTCCGACTTCGGAAAATTTTCCGGGGTCCGAAAATTTTTGACCGATTTTGAAAATCTTCCGAGGTTGAAAAAATTTTGGTCCGAATTCTTAAAAATTTCCGAAATCCGAAAATTTTTGACCGATTTAGAAAATTTTCCGGGGTCGAAAAAATTTTAACTTTCATAATTAGATTATTACTTAATTTTAATAGTCGAATATGACTTTCTATTGGGCAAGTGGCTATGTTAGCATACTTTAGATGACGCTTTCCCCATGGTTAGTACTTTACAGCTGTACTAGCAAGTTCATAAGTATGCGTTGCATTTTGTCCTTTAAATACTGGCTTTGCTTAGCTCAAATTGCTGGAAAACCATTGCACACTGTTCAAAACAAATAAGGAAGTACATGGTTTTTAACGAATTACTCAAATATTTACATTTATAAGTAACATAAAATAAATCGGGTGATACCATATTACAGTCAACATGTGTCATTGGTGACTTTGTGTCATAATGATGTCAGAGAGGGAAATTTATGGTACCAAATTCTTATATCTGGCAATTTCTGATGCCATTATGACGTAGAAGTCACCCGTGACATATGTCAACTGTAATTTGGTAGCACCCATCATCCATAATGCAAACCCTAGCAGGAAACAGAAGAAGAAACTTCATATGCATATCAAATTTCATAACGTCAAAAACCAGAAAAAGTATATTAGGGCAGAAATCGGGTTGTAGCAGAAACATCTACATCCTTGTCGTGCCTGTGAAATTCAGTTTCTCAGTTATATAATTTATTTTCTTTATTTGGAAAGAAGATTACTTGAAAATGATTGAACATCGAGATTTAACATGTCATGGCGTACAACAGGCAGACTTGAAACCCGGCAAACTCATCCTAGTATTGCGGTAGCTGTTGGAATCGCTAGATTGCGAGTTGGAATTGAGTGGATAAGGTTTCACTAGGATGATTCCAGATCTCTTCTAGGATGACTTGAAAATGCCTGAACATCGAGATTTATCGAAATCCATGGCATGGCTTATAATAGGCAGACTTGAATCCCTGCAAACACAAGTCTCACGGTCGCTTTGAAATCCCCAGAAGTGTCATTACAAGGCTGTGGAAGTGATTCTAGGAAACAGGGAATGTTAGACTTCGACCAGTGTTAGGTTGTCCATGCACCGCTACAGTAGCTGATCACCGGGGGTATACTGTTAACAGCTCGTCGAAAAACAGACAATGGTCTTATGCTGCAATGACATGATACCCGACGTGTTTTCATGTGGAGGGAAAAGGACCCTCGAAATAACCCAATATTCGTTCCTGTAAGGCCACGATACAGCTAGTTGGATGGTATGGAGTGGAAACAGCATAAGGGAGCGTATGAACCTGCATATCATTTGGAATGGTACTTTGACGCCCTATGGTATGCAGATGAGATGCTAAGAATTATTCATTATGGATACAAAGAAATTTGAATGCTGTCAAATCCAAAGTAAGTGAAATTAACAAAAATTGTCACTTAAATTTATTTACCTTAAGTTACTTATCCAAAGCTTCGCACGGTTTCGAATTAATTTAGAAATATTGGTTGTAGTCTTAGTAAATATGTTTTCAAGTTTATATTGAATCAAATGTTAAACCTTCCATTATAAACACTTGTATATTTATATCCCGTCTAACTATGTACATATGACTTTGTGTGTTACTGCAGTTTCATAGACAAAAACTAAATTTTTTTCTCATTATTAAAATATTTTGCTGATTTATTGAAAGTGTTGATAATTTTCTTTAATTGTGTTAATGATGTAGTATGAATACAGTTATTTATGTATTTAACATAGTTTTTAAAACGTCTTTATTACGGATTCAAGTGTGACTGGTATTTTAAATTTTCTAAATAAACCCAATTAAAAAGTCTCATCACATTCCTTGTAAAATTTAAATCCATTTCTATGAAAAATCCACGTTGCTTAAATTTACATTAGGTTTCATTAGGCTAGTGAATAACGAGTCTTGTTAATAGTCTAGAACTCATAAATTTGCTAAATTCTTAATCTTGTAGTAATGATGTAGTACGAAGATATATATTAAAATAATTGCCATTGTTTTTAAAATGTTGTCAGCTAGGAACGTTATTAGCTAGCATTTACATTGGTTTGTTTTATTCGTCTTTATCACGGATTCGTGTTTGACTGGTATTTTTAAATTTTTTAAAGAAATACGCTTGAAAAGTGGATTCACATACCTTGCAAAATTTAAATCTTTTAAATAAAAAATTGACGTTGCTTAAATTTTTTGTAGGTTCCATTAGGCTAGTGAATAACGAGGCTTGTTAATACTCTAGAATTTATAAATTTGCTAAATTCATTGTATTGTGGCGGTTGTGCGAAGAAGATGCAGACTCCTATGCAAATTCCAAGCGTGATCGCCTGCGCATGCACGACTGCATATAAGCGGAGGAATTCCCTTCGTTTGGGAGAGCGTTGCTGGCTGGCTCGACTGACTTCTCGTGCCTGACCTTTGCGGAAGGATCTCCTGGTCGAGTGCTGCTGAAGTGTTCGACGTTGTCTTCTCCCTGATTGCTGTGGCTCTGAATAAGGCTTCAGACCTTCGTCTTTGATGTCGTAAGCTACTCTCGCTAGCAACTCATAGATTCGAGGAAGGCCTTGCTGCTGATCCAGCGCAGGTATTGCACACCGTACCTCCGAACGCTGGCATATTACGTATTTCATTTTTGCAATTTATGTTTCAAACGCTCACACAAATTGTGGAAAAGTTGAGAGTATACTTGTATAGCGTAATAAATTGTGTATTTTTATCATACCTCAAGTTTTTTCCTGTTTTGGTATAGATTTTGTTAAGACAAGATTATACAGTTATCGGGTCACGAGTTAAGACTTGTGGTAGGTTCCGAACTGTTACTTAAGTTAAACTTTTAATAAATAGGCTGTAATATTCTCGGGGCCACCACAGTATTAATGATGTAGTACGAAGATGGTTGTTTAAATATCAACATAGTCTTTAACATGTTGTCAATTAGGAACGTTATTAGCTAGTAGTTGCATTAGTTTCATTCTTTATCACGGATTCAAGTTTGACTAGTATTTTCAAATTTTCTAAATATGCTTGAAAAGTCGCTTCACATTCCTTGTAAAATTTAAATCCATTTACATAAAAAAAAAATCTAAGCTGCTTAAAATACTCTAATTTCCACTAGGCTAGTGAATAACGAGGATTGTTAATACTCTAGAATTCATAAACTTGCTAAATTCATAATCTTTCGTTGTATTAATGTTTTAGTACGAAGATGATTATTTAAATATTTAACATAGTTTTTAAAATCTTGTCAGTTAGCTACGTTATTAGCTAGTAGTTGCATTGGTTTGTTTCATTCTTCTTTATCACGGATTAGAGTTTGACTTGCGTTTTCAAATTTTTTAAGAAATCCGCTTGAAAAGTGGCTTTACATTACTTGCAAAATTTAAATCATTTAAATAAAAAAAAATCAACTTTGCTTAAAATTTTTGTAGGTACCATTAGGCTAGTGTATAACGAAGCTTGTTAACTCTAGAATTCATAAACTGAATTCTTAATCTTTTATTGTATTAATGTTTTAGTACGAAGATGGTTATTTAGCTATTTAACATAGCTTTTAAAACGTTGTCGGTGTAGGAACGTTATTAGCTAGTAGTTACATTGATTTATTTATTCTTTATCACGGATTGAAGTTTGACTGATATTTTCAAATTTTCTAAATCTGTTTGAAAAGTCACTTCACATTCCTTGTAAAATTTAAATCCATTTATATAAAAAAAATCCACGCTGCTTAAATTTACTCTAGGTTCCATTAGTCTAGTGAATAACGAGTCTTGTTAATACTCTAGAATTCATGATTTTGCTAAATCTTTCATTGTTGTAATGATGTAGTACGGTGATGGTTATTTAAATATTTAATATAGTCTTTAAAATGTTGTCAGGAACGTTATTAGCTAGTAGTTACATTGGTTTGTTTCATTCTTTATCACGGACTCAAGTTTGACTGGTATTTTCAAATTTTCTAAATAAATCCGCTTGAAATGTCTCTTCACATTACTTGTAAAATTTAAATCCATTTATATAAGAACCGCTCTGCTTAAATTTAATGTAGATTCCATTAGGCTAGTGAATAACGAATCTTGTTAATAATTCAGAATTCATAAATTTGCTAAATTCTTAATCTTGTAGTAATGATGTAGTACGAAGATGGTTATTTAAATATCAACATAGTTTTTAAAATGTTGTCAGTTAGGAACGTTATTAGCTAGTAGTTACATTTGTTTCATTCTTCTTCATCACGGATTCAAGTTTGACTGGTATTTTGAAATTTTCTAAATGAATCTGCTTGAATAGTCGCTTAACATTCCTTGTAAAACTTATATCCATTTATATAAAAATATTCAGGCTGCTAAATTTACTCTAGGTTCCATTAGGCTAGTGAATAACGAGGCTTGTGAATACTCTAGAACTCATAAATTTGCTAAATGAATTCGTAACAGAAAATCTTGAGGTAAAATTTAAATTTTTTTGTGAGGTGTCAGGTTTGACAGAATTAAATGTTACGTTAGCAATTAAAGAAGCATTCTCTCTGGCAAACTAATAGCATAAAAGCGATATAAATTAAACTCAAAATTTTAATATAAAATGAAATTTTCTCGTTTTCGGATAAGGAGGGGATTTATTTTTCATGGGCATTAACAGTAAATTTTTGTTTTCGTTCTGTCCTGTATTTTCTCTAACTTTCTGAACATCCGAAAACGAGTAGTAAGGTGAATGATTTTATTGAAATTTCTGTCCAACCTGGTATGTTAATACGTCGACTTTAAGTAGAACAGGCAATATGTAGCGTTAAAGATAAGGATCGGTGTTTAGAATTCGTGTTTTCCAATTAAGATTTAAGTTTTTAATAGCAAATAATAGATATTATATTCGTACCGACTTCTTAAAGTTTCTTAAGAATTCGTTATGTTCATTGAGAATGGGAATTATTTTATTCCTAGCTTTACAACATCCCAAAATTATTAAAATGAAATAAAAAATTTAATATAGTATTTACTTAGCAGTCTAAACCTTTATCGAAATATAACGTGAAGATAATGCAATATGTCCTCGAGAACAATTAAATTTTTGAAAGATTTAAGTTCCATATACTATTTTATATAGGTTGTATTTCGATATTTTACTTATTACTATTTAAATTTGAAACCTTAAATTTTCACTATTCAGCAGCGGTGTATCAAAACAATACAACAGCACTAAATACCTAACAATTAAATGCAAAATCATTAAATTTTTGTGTCCCCCCTTAATGTTGGGAGTGTTTTGCAACTAGTTACAAAATCTATTTCTATCCGTTCTGTTTTAGGACTGACGCACCCTCCCCCCAAAGAAAGATTGAAGTGCCAATTTAAAATATTGATATGGATATTTGAATTATTTTACTTTGTTATAGGCAAAACCTATCGCAGTAGTCGAAGAAATACTTGTTTATGAATGAAATGGCCTTTAATACTACTCTACCTATACACTATGTGAACATCGTGCAACAAGCTATTTAGAGCAAAATCGACACATCGCTTAGGCACCAAACTTGACTTTGGTCAAGTTTTTCAACGAAATCCGCAAATAGGAAGTGTGTGTTTAATGAAATTTTTGCTGATATGTAGACAACAAATTAATTTAGATGCCTTGAGGTATTTTTTATAGGTGTCCAGAAGGTTTTCTATAACACAAGCGCTATGGCTGTCAATTTAAGTCGTACCCTTATGGAGAAGAGTAGGAAAATGGATGTCGCGTGCAAAGGTAAGAAAATTTTATACCAGTGTTGGAATTGTAAATTTTTCTGTATAGACCTCTTAATTTTCAATGGTGAGTTTAGCTTCTGGGTTTATCAATAGAATGCTAAAGGATTAAAACAGTTTGCAATCTGAGACAGTAGATTGCAGTCACCGCCGGAGATTTCTTGGGATTTACTTTAATTTTAGAATACTATCAATGCATTTTAAAGCTAATTTTTTTATTTAAAATTATTTCTAAATGACTTAAAGCCATTAAAGTATTCAGCAGCATTTTTTAAGGAATTGAAGCATTCATAGAAAACCTGATATTTTTAATTGAAAACATTACTAAATTTCCTTGACTGAATTTCAAGTTTAGACATTGAAACGATGGTGATATTTAACGAAGGATCTATATTAAAAATACGTAAGTGTTCACTGAACATAGTTTAATATACTGTTATTTTAATATTAAAGTTCCACTTCAGTGTATTTTCAACACCCCACCATTCAGCAACAATTTAAACTTTAACCTGCTGATTTCTGTTACCCGGAAAGTTTTTGTATTGTGTACAATTTGTTTTTATTCGTAAATAACACGGCCAGGCTAGACTTCTGGCTAGGGATCAAACTTATGAACTATAAATGATGTACAAAGTATCTTGTGAAATTTATTAAATGCCATATACTTGGTCTTTCAGATTTCTATCTAATGTTGCGTAATTAAAGTAATACTATGTTACCATTCACTTTATGTTGGCAATTGTGACCTTCTGGTATTTAATTTTAAACAGTTTTACAGGTGGATTGGATGGCACGAAACCTTTTTAGTAAGGGCAATGATCAAATATATGTGGATAGTTGAAAGGTTTTCCAAAGAATTCAACGATTTCTTTCATAGGAATGGACACTAATCGACATGGGACATGAATTTCATCCAGGATTATAAGGAACATTAGGTAACATAATTATTCAGAATTTTCCGATTTTTGAAGCAAAGCAATTTTGCATCCAGATTCAGTTGATCCAATTTAAAAATCATTGAGTAAATTTATTTTAAAAGAAAATGTTTTAATAGAAAGAGTAAAATTTTAAATAGTTAATTTTAGGTGAAGAGATACTAATTTTGAAAGAACTATCAGATAGGAGTGTTTTAATTAAAATTTAATTGCTTGATTTTCATTTAGGATTTGGTAAATTAAGTAAAATTATTTTAGTTTTTAAAATTTAGTTAATTTTGTAGATGTTAAACAATTATTCAGAAAAAAACAAAGAATATATTTTGTGGATTTAGTTATCAGTAGTTTATATTTGTTTATTTAATTTAAGTAGAGAATTGTTATAATCTTTTGTTATATTTTGTCTATATATTTCTAAAAAATATTTAGTAAATACGAAATTAATTAAATAAGAAATTGTATAAATTGCCGGAAAGAAAAAATTTACATTTAAAAAAACTATTATAGAATAATACATAAAATTTAATAATTTTCATTTAAAATGAAAGAGAAAAAAGGAAAACAAAGAAACTAATTGGTGAAGAAAAATATAAATTCTTCAAATGTATCTGTTCTTCTTAGAGTACAGACTTTTTAAATAAATTATCTTAAAAACAGAAAAGGTAAAATTAAACGGTATAACTGGGCATTAGATTAATGTGGTAAAAGGTAATTCAAAATTTTTAAAAAAATAAAAATTCTAATATCTAAAATAATTATCCTGTATTTCTAACTTCAAGGAAATAAAAGAGCAAAAAGGAATGTAGATTAAAAAAATTATTTAATTCTAATTTTAAATTAAAAAAGAAAAATTATATTTAAATTATTAATAATTTTAAGTTACGAATTAATTAAAATATTTTTAAATGCGAAAGTAAAATGAATTGTTAAAAACATTTCTAAATGTTATGTATAAAAAAATTGTTTACTTCAAACAAAAATGTACAAATGACCATTCAAGTCTAAAAAATTTTAAATAAAATAACATGCATATAAAAATAAAGGAATTCAAATATCATTTTTTAATTTTATAGCAAAATTCAAGTTGAAATTATTATTTAGTAAATTGTAGATATTGATTAAATTATTTAAGTTAGAGTTTTAACATTGCGTAATTTATAACAGTTTTGATTTATCTAAAGGTTATTGCAGATGTCAGTGAAAGAATTTTGGAGTTTCTGTACATTTTAAAGTTTGATTTCTATGGTTTGAAATAACAAAATTTTTTTAGTCAGATTATCAAGGTGTTAATGTTAAAAGAATTTGTTTCTTACAGCAATTTTTCTTACTTAATATTTAAAACTCTGACTGTACTTGCTCATTGTAAGTGCTCGTAGTATTTCAATTTGTACCAAATTTCAATTCAAAGTTGCTAAATGTTTTAGAAACTGTTAGGAAATTTTTCTAATCTAAGGACAAACATTGATAATTAAAGTCATTGCCAAGGTAAACTTCTAGTTTTTTAGGTGTAGTTACAAGCATAATCTATGTTTTTTAGGTCTTTTGTTTATCTAATACTAAAAAACCAGAAAAGGTGAAATTAGTGACGAAAGATGCGAAAGGCGTTCAAATTAAAGGGAGATAATAGCCAGACTTTCCCCGATTTTAATAAGTAATTTGGGTTGTTTCTAGTAGTTGTAGAAATGTATTAAAGTTTAAAACGATATAAGTAGAGCATCCAATTTATTTAATGATAAAAAATTCTAATCCGAACAAGTTAGCAAAACGAAAAAGAGTATCCGCATTATTAGCAGTAAAGAAATTACATTACTAGTTGGAATTTTACAGTATGATGATAAATATTTTGGTAAATAATACAGTTGAATATTTGATGAGGTGGAAATTTTCAGTATATTTTTAAAATTTAATAGATATTAAAACTAATATGCTGATACTTTAGCAGAGTCTTGAAATGCACCTAAAAAATGTTTATAATTAAAAACATTTTTTCTCTATTTTATCTGTCTAGAATACTCAAATAAGAATGATTTATTTTAATTATGTTATAAATTAAAGTATTTTTAAGATCATAAAATATTGGGAAAAAATTAAAAATAATTACAATAAGATTACTTTTTAATTTTTGTCAGTATGAACATAATAAATTTTTATACTTATATTAAAAAGTACAAAATTTTGTATGTTTTAAGCTTTTAACAGTAAAAATTTATTGTCCTGTATTAAAGTTTATTGTAATTTCTATTTACCTGTAATTTCTACCCGTAGTAGTTCAGATTTAGGTGATTTTATTGAAATTTCTGTCAAACCTGGTATATTAACATAGAAATTGAATTAAAGGCATACTGTAACGATAAATATACTATAAAATGTTTAGAATCCTAGTTTTCCCAATTAAGATTTCTAAATTTTTAATGTCAAAGTTTATCCAGATATTACACTCGTATTTACTTGTTAGGAATCTCTTAAGGATCGGTTAATTGTATTTTGATATTTGTACGTTGATATTTGTTACCATTTGCATTCTTAAATTACTTATATTAGCAGTTGTGACCTAATTGTATGCGATTATTATAAACAGTTTTGCAGGTGGATTGGATTGCTTAAATCATTTGTGTCAAAGCAAGTAAGGATGCAAGTAATTCGCGTACTTTTATATTCTTTGCTTTTTTAATTCATTTTTTAGGAGCTTTATATATTTAGATATCGGTTTTTTGGGGTGGAAGGCTATTACATATATTCACAAGCAGAAATTTAATGTTAATTTGCGATATTGAGTTCTATTTATCAGTAAGAATAACTAAACTCAGAAATATAATTTCTTTAACGTTAAAGTTCAAACTAAAAGTTAAATGTAGATGCTTACTTTTCTATCACAGAAGTTTTGAAAGTTGTTTTTGGTGGGCCATAATTAATAGACTTGAAGAATAGCTCATTTCGAGCTAATCTTTAATCCCTCTTTTGAGAAACCTATTTATTCATATTTCTAGATATTACTGCGCGGATGAATGAGGAGTGGCAATGCCCAGGAGTGATAAAATGTAAAGTTAAATTCAGAAAAATCACCTTTCTAATTTTCAAGATTTGATTTTATCTGTTCAGAATTTGAGTAATTTTAAATTGACGAGTCGTCAGGTTTGACAGTGATAAACTTTAGTTTATCAGGTAATTGAGCAATATATATATATATTTTTTTTTGCCAAAACTTTACGCATAAGAGCGATACAAAATTGTTTTCTCAAAATTTTTAAAGCTATAATCTTAAATTACCTCGTTTTGACTGAATAATCTTCGTAACTGAATAATTTTTGATGGTATTAACAGTAAATTTTTATTCTGTTCTCTATTTTCTCTGACTTTCTGAATACCCGAAAACGAGTAGCATGGCTCAGATTTAGGTAAACGATTTTATTGAAGTTTCTGTCAAACCTGGTATATTAATAGAGAAATTGAAGTAGGAAAGGAAAGCTGTAACGATAAATACACTGAAATTGTTTAGAATTGAATTTCCCAATTAAGATATGTAATTTTTTTATGCAATAACTTATGAAGATATCATATTCGTACATACTTGTTAAAAATTTCTTAAGAATCCGTAATGTTAATTGAAAATAAAACTATTTTATTCCTTGTTCTGCAACCTCCAAAAATATTAAAATAAACGGATTTAAATGTACACTATACTCCTTTCCAGTCTTTAAATGCTTTCGAGATATAACGTGCATATAAAACAAATGAACTCAAGAACAGTTAACATCCCTTTTGGAAATTTTCAGATTATAAAATTAAAGTTGCATTGTTTTATTTAATTTAGGCTGTATTTTGATATTTTTACTTGTTACCATTTTCATTCCTACTGTTTTTTTTTTTTTTTTGTTTGTTTTTTTTTTTTTTTTTTTTTTGTTTTTTTGTTTGTTGTTGTTGGCATACATTCTATAACAATTGTTTCTTGAGGATTTTTAGCTACTTTTGATTTTATGTTAGAAGCTTATGTTGGTGTAAGTGCTCTTAGTATTTCACATTTGAACGAATTTTCAATTCAAGTCATTAATCTAAAATGTTTGTAGAAACCTTATTGACGCGATAAGGATTTTCAATTGGAAGTAATTGTCTAGGATTGATAGTTAGTCATTGCCTAGGGAGCTTCTAGTTAATTTTAGTTGAAGTTTATTAAATACTTCATTTCTAATTGTAACTGTCTGTATGTTTTTAATTCTGGTCTCTTACTTCTCAGTAAAACTAACTTAGGCCAAAAATTCTGAGGAAGATTCTAGTAGGAATTTTTGTTTTACTAGTTGTATATTTTATAAAGATGTTAAAGATCGATAATTAGTTCTCGTTGCCAAGATAATTTCTAGTCAACTTCAGTTTTATCAGTGTGTATAGTACTTAAACCTTAGTATTATATTACTGAATTATTTAATAGATAAATAGTACATGAATTCTATTTTTAAATGTCTTTGTTTTCAGTTCTAGGTCTAGTGCTCCGCTGAGGATAATTTATCAGACTGAAATCTCTCCGACCGATTCTAGTAGGATACGGAAATTTAGTTGATCATGGAACAGAGAAATTTGACTTTTCTTGTTGAATATCTTATAAAGAAGTCGGATTGATAATTCTTATTGACAAGATAATTTTTAGTCTATTTTAGTTTTATCAGTGTGTATAATACTTAAACCTTAGTAAGTATTATATTATTGAATTATTTAATAGATAGTTGGTACTTAAATTCTACTTTTAAATGTATTTTGTTTTAAATTCTAGGTCTCGTGCTCCGCTGAGGGGAAAATTTATCACAATGAAATTCTTAGGCAGATTATTAAATTTCATTAATTACATTTTAGTATTTCGCAGATTTTCATTTACATTATATAAACTTCCTAACATTGTAGTTTAGGATATCTATTCGATTCTAATTGGTACATTTTTAATAGTCTTCAAATCTTGGCTTTTGATCCTGAACATCTTTTTATTAAGTTTAGAACCGAAGAAAACCTCAAGTAAATTTTCTTAGGAAGGGGTTGTCAGGTTTGACAGTTGTAGTTAAATGTTAAGTTAACAGGTAAAGAAACATTCTCTCTGGCAGACTATTAGATTAAATGTGGTACTAAATTATATTCTCAATTTTTAAAACTAAAACATTTTTCTCGTTTTCGGGTAGGGAGGGGATCTATTTTAAATGGGGACTAACGCTAAACTTCTATCCTGTATTTTCTGTAACTTTCTGCATACCCGAAAACGAGTAGCAAGTCTCAGATTTAGGTGAATGATTTTATTGAAGTTTCTGTCAAACCTGATATATTATTACAGAAATTGAATTAGAAAATTCAAACTGTAACGATAAATATACGGAAAGATGTTTGGAATCCCTGATTTCCAATTAAGGTTCCCAATTTTTTATCAAACCTTGTCCAGATATTATACTCGTACGTACTTGTTAGAAGTCTCTTTAAGGATCCGTTATGTTAATTGAAATTAAGTAAATTTTTTATTCCTTGCCCTGCAACCTCCACAGTTGAAATGAAGTAAAAAAAAATTCTATGTACATTTTACTCAATATTTTGAGTCTAAATCTATTTCGAAATTTAACGTGCGAATAATCCAACAGGCACACGAGCAAATACAACGTCAGTTTTGATAAATTTCTGATTGCAAGATTTAAATTGCATTCTATTTTAGTTTGTGTATTTTGATATTTATACGCTTAAGCATTATATATGAATCATGAAATTTTCAATATTTAACTGCGATGTCGGAAAACTATAAAGAACCGCTAAAACCCGAACTATTTAATATAGAACCATTAAACTTTTATGTCGGCTTTGATGATCGAAGTGTTTTGCAGCTAGTTTCTAAGTATATTTCTAGCTGTTCGGTTTAAGAAATGACCCCCCCCTCCTCCTGAAAGGAATGTCAATTTAAAACAATGAGCAGATTGAGTATGGAGTTGAATATTGAGATATAAATATTGTTAAAATTTTAAGTATTGAAAGTATAACTGTAATGTATTTTACTTTGTTATAGACAACCTATCAAAATAGTAAAGGAAATTTACCTCGTTATGAACGAAATGATCTTTTTATACTACTATGGCTGTGAGTTGAAGGTTCCTAGAAACTGCACAACACTTTGTGAACATAGTGGAACGAGCAAGATAGGCACATCGCTTGGACCTCGAAAATAGACTTGGTGAGGTTTTTCTGTAATATTGTGAAATTCTGGATAAATAAACGTTTTTAAAAAGAAAACGCATTAGTTTTTATCTGTTTGGTTCGGTTTTACCACGTTATTGAAGTACTACTGATTGTTGTGTATTTGCTAAAATTTATCCCCCGAACGCCCAGTGATCTATTTTTAGATCAGCATATTTTTAAAAAACTATGGTACGTATTGATAAAATTCGATAATATTCATGTTGATAGTAAAAGACGCCCAATTTGTGAATTCTATAACATTATGTCGAAAAAAATAATTTGGGCGTTAATGGGTTAAATTCATTCTTGATATGGCAGTCATAGGAAACTTTCGATACATGTAGAAAACTTCCCTGGATGGCACACAGCATACTAAAAACTGAAAAGTGGTATATTGAAGTAGACCATTTGGTTTGCAGAGTACTATGGATTTCGTATACAAGGGTAAGAATTTTATACGAATACACAAATTTAAAATTTTGCTACGCATGTCCACTTAAACCCAGCAATGAAGAGTATTTTTAGCTTCTAAATCAGTAAATCAAAGTTGTAAAATATCTTTTGAAGTGTCTACTCTGAAGTAGTAGATTGTAAACGCTTCTAAATAATTATCGGGAATTTTGATTTTCAAATCTTATCGTTATTTTTAAACTTGTAGGAATGAATATTAAAGTTTTTAAACTTAAGCCTTCAAGATGGTTAGAAGTATATTTATGCATTAAAATATTCATAGTTAACCTAATATTTATATTAACCAACAAATTAAATGATTCATAATCTTCTAAAATAAAGATGACTTCTAGAGGTAAGAAGTGAAATGAAAAATTTTAGATATGGTGAAAATAGTTTCTGAACTTGAAGCTTGGATATTTAAACCACAGTATATTGAACATACGAGTTTAATATTTGTACCAACACTGGAAAAACCATTTTAACCCTTTGACAGTTTCATTTTTTCCAGAATTCGGTCAAAAAAATGGTCACATTTTTTTATTGCATTTTTTTTTGCTCATTTTACATTAAGTAAAGATGTTATTAAAATTAACATTTCTAATATTTTGAAGCATTCATTACAACTATTTTTCTTTCTATGAAAGCATAATAGAACTGAAGTTTACGTTTAGTCACATGGATATCCAAGTTAATTTTTGGAATTCCAGTGACAGCAAATCTAGGAGGCTGATCCGAAGGATTATCATAATTTAAAAAATTGTCTTACTTGACCGATTCCATCTGTACTATCAAAGTCGCTTCTATCCAGGTCGTCTAGTAAACTTTCGCTACTCTCATTTACAGGTAATTCAGCTTCTGATTCCGAGTCACAGTTCGAATCTCAAGAAATTAGCTCCATACGCTCTGAATTATCCATTATTTAAAAGTAGAAATAATTATTAAACTTTTACTTCAATAAAATTAACAGGCCGTTAGTAAAATATAACCAGAAAGCTATACACTGAAAGATAACAATTCGTCTTCTGATACAAAACCCGCGCTTTTGAACCAATCGGAGTAGAAAATACAATAAACTGTAAACTATCATTTACTGGACATCTATACGAATAATTTGTTACTAAAATTGGAAAAAATACGGCCGAAACAGTACAAGCGAAATAGAAATCGGATTGTCCGTACGGCGTACGGGCAAAACAGGGAAGGGGTTAATTGAACTAAGGAGCCAGAACTTGTTGAAGTTATACATAAAACTTCAGTTTTTATTTAATGAAGTTCAAAAGGAGTAGATTTGGGGAAACCTTACAAGTACCTGACATACTCTATGAAGTATTTAGAAATGAAGAGTTTTCTTAACCCACTGAACGGACGCGTCGACGGGGGTTCGACAGCGAATTCCTGTTCGAAAACGGACCTATCGACCCCTTCTCGTTCGCACTCGTATAACTCGTATCGCACACTTTTGAGGAAAAAAAAATATTGTAAAGCGATAATAAATGAAACTAATTTTGAGTAACGGATCTGCTTTACCTTGCAGGGAAAATAATTTAAAAGTAGCCTGATAACTTTTAAACCGGTAACTGTAGTATGGTACGGTAAGTTCCGTCTGGTATTTACGAAAAGGGCGACTGTTCTGAAAGGGAAAAAGGTGGGAAGGGTGGCCAGTGGATGGGTTAAAACTGATATACCTATTTCAGAAATTGGGTGTTTGTTTTATGTAACATACAATGCTACAGTTCTCTTTTCATGTATTTTATTTGTATAAGTCAGAAGATTAGCAGCTATGACACTGATATTCAATAATTCTAAACAATCCTTATATTTATAGGTAGTCTGAGAGACATGATTATTTGGATGAAACAAGCAGTGGTGAAACTCCGTGAGTCGAAGAATTCCATTAAGAAATTCTATCCAAGAATTACGTTTAGATGGTGGAAGAGAAAAAAATATTGAGCTATAACAGAAGTCTCTCAATCAAGACAGCATATCTTGTTAACATAGTCACCCTGGGAATTGATTTGCACTTGAAATAGGTGAAGTACAGCATTTTTATCTATTATAGTTTGTTTTTAAGCTATTTTTGAAATAGCTTCCTACTTTGCAGTAACATGTTAATATCAATGCGTGGTGTTTTGTATTTAAATTTTTTAAAAGTTTCTTGTTTAAACCTCTTCTCTAATGTAATTGTAAGAATTTTTAATTGAAGTAAATGAGATTTTCAATTGGGTCTAGTTGTTAATTAGCCATTACTGCGAGAATTTCTAGTTAATTATACATTCGGATAATGAGTTGTAATATTTATATTTTTAAAAGCTTATTCTAACAAATATTTTTTCTGCATGTTGACTATTCTTAGGTTTTGTGCTCTACTGAAGAAAAGAATTTATATTAGGCTGAAAATACTTCACGTGAATTCCAGTAGGAAACTGGATTTGAGATGGTCATATGAAATAGACTGCATTTCCTGCTGATTATGTTATACAACAGTTTATCAGCGTAGACTGGTTTAGCGTTAGTTCGAAGACTGTTAGACACGGTAATATCTCATTACTGTTGTAAAAACACTTTAAACTTTTGTGCTGTGTGAAGATTTTGTTTATGTACTTACCCCTCTACTATGCACATGGATCATTTGCTTTTTTCCATATTAAGCTGCTTGGGGAGCTATCGACTTATTCCATTTCTATCAGATTGTTATCAGATATAGAATTGTTTATCACTTTGTAAAATAGTTAAATAAAAAATTTTTAACTAAGACTTCGCATTTATTTTAAAATTTTTACATGGTATACAGTGTTAATATTTTGAATATTGCTGCTGTTTAGTTATTCATTATCTGGTGTTAAGGGCCTAAAGCAGATTCCGAAGTCATTTTGACTGTTTTTACTTTCAAATTAGAGAAACTATGTATATGACACCACTTCTTAGAATTTGGACATTTTGAACATTAATAAACTCAGTTATATACAACTTGTGATGTGATGTGATGTGATGTGATGTGATGTGATGTGATGTGATGTGATGTGATGTGATGTGATGTGATGTGATGTGATGTGATGTGATGTGATGTGATGTGATGTGATGTGATGTGATGTGATGTGATGTGATGTGATGTGATGTGATGTGATGTGATGTGATGTGATGTGATGTGATGTGATGTGATGTGATGTGATGTGATGTGATGTGATGTGATGTGATGTGATGTGATGTGATGTGATGTGATGTGATGTGATGTGATGTGATGTGATGTGATGTGATGTGATGTGATGTGATGTGATGTGATGTGATGTGATGTGATGTGATGTGATGTGATGTGATGTGATGTGATGTGATGTGATGTGATGTGATGTGATGTGATGTGATGTGATGTGATGTGATGTGATGTGATGTGATGTGATGTGATGTGATGTGATGTGATGTGATGTGATGTGATGTGATGTGATGTGATGTGATGTGATGTGATGTGATGTGATGTGATGTGATGTGATGTGATGTGATGTGATGTGATGTGATGTGATGTGATGTGATGTGATGTGATGTGATGTGATGTGATGTGATGTGATGTGATGTGATGTGATGTGATGTGATGTGATGTGATGTGATGTGATGTGATGTGATGTGATGTGATGTGATGTGATGTGATGTGATGTGATGTGATGTGATGTGATGTGATGTGATGTGATGTGATGTGATGTGATGTGATGTGATGTGATGTGGTGATGTGATGTGATGTGATGTGATGTGATGTGATGTGATGTGATGTGATGTGATGTGATGTGATGTGATGTGATGTGATGTGATGTGATGTGATGTGATGTGATGTGATGTGATGTGATGTGATGTGATGTGATGTGATGTGATGTGATGTGATGTGATGTGATGTGATGTGATGTGATGTGATGTGATGATGTGATGTGATGTGATGTGATGTGATGTGATGTGATGTGATGTGATGTGATGTGATGTGATGTGATGTGATGTGATGTGATGTGATGTGATGTGATGTGATGTGATGTGATGTGATGTGATGTGATGTGATGTGATGTGATGTGATGTGATGTGATGTGATGTGATGTGATGTGATGTGATGTGATGTGATGTGATGTGATGTGATGTGATGTGATGTGATGTGATGTGATGTGATGTGATGTGATGTGATGTGATGTGATGTGATGTGATGTGATGTGATGTGATGTGATGTGATGTGATGTGATGTGATGTGATGTGATGTGATGTGATGTGATGTGATGTGATGTGATGTGATGTGATGTGATGTGATGTGATGTGATGTGATGTGATGTGATGTGATGTGATGTGATGTGATGTGATGTGATGTGATGTGATGTGATGTGATGTGATGTGATGTGATGTGATGTGATGTGATGTGATGTGATGTGATGTGATGTGATGTGATGTGATGTGATGTGATGTGATGTGATGTGATGTGATGTGTGATGTGATGTGATGTGATGTGATGTGATGTGATGTGATGTGATGTGATGTGATGTGATGTGATGTGATGTGATGTGATGTGATGTGATGTGATGTGATGTGATGTGATGTGATGTGATGTGATGTGATGTGATGTGATGTGATGTGATGTGATGTGATGTGATGTGATGTGATGTGATGTGATGTGATGTGATGTGATGTGATGTGATGTGATGTGATGTGATGTGATGTGATGTGATGTGATGTGATGTGATGTGATGTGATGTGATGTGATGTGATGTGATGTGATGTGATGTGATGTGATGTGATGTGATGTGATGTGATGTGATGTGATGTGATGTGATGTGATGTGATGTGATGTGATGTGATGTGATGTGATGTGATGTGATGTGATGTGATGTGATGTGATGTGATGTGATGTGATGTGATGTGATGTGATGTGATGTGATGTGATGTGATGTGATGTGATGTGATGTGATGTGATGTGATGTGATGTGATGTGATGTGATGTGATGTGATGTGATGTGATGTGATGTGATGTGATGTGATGTGATGTGATGTGATGTGATGTGATGTGATGATGTGATGTGATGTGATGTGATGTGATGTGATGTGATGTGATGTGATGTGATGTGATGTGATTTGATGTGATGTGATGTGATGTGATGTGATGTGATGTGATGTGATGTGATGTGATGTGATGTGATGTGATGTGATGTGATGTGATGTGATGTGATGTGATGTGATGTGATGTGATGTGATGTGATGTGATGTGATGTGATGTGATGTGATGATGTGATGTGATGATGTGATGTGATGTGATGTGATGTGATGTGATGTGATGTGATGTGATGTGATGTGATGTGATGTGATGTGATGTGATGTGATGTGATGTGATGTGATGTGATGTGATGTGATGTGATGTGATGTGATGTGATGTGATGTGATGTGATGTGATGTGATGTGATGTGATGTGATGTGATGTGATGTGATGTGATGTGATGTGATGTGATGTGATGTGATGTGATGTGATGTGATGTGATGTGATGTGATGTGATGTGATGTGATGTGATGTGATGTGATGTGATGTGATGTGATGTGATGTGATGTGATGTGATGTGATGTGATGTGATGTGATGTGATGTGATGTGATGTGATGTGATGTGATGTGATGTGATGTGATGTGATGTGATGTGATGTGATGTGATGTGATGTGATGTGATGTGATGTGATGTGATGTGATGTGATGTGATGTGATGTGATGTGATGTGATGTGATGTGATGTGATGTGATGTGATGTGATGTGATGTGATTGATGTGATGTGATGTGATGTGATGTGATGTGATGTGATGTGATGTGATGTGATGTGATGTGATGTGATGTGATGTGATGTGATGTGATGTGATGTGATGTGATGTGATGTGATGTGATGTGATGTGATGTGATGTGATGTGATGTGATGTGATGTGATGTGATGTGATGTGATGTGATGTGATGTGATGTGATGTGATGTGATGTGATGTGATGTGATGTGATGTGATGTGATGTGATGATGTGATGTGATGTGTGATGTGATGTGATGTGATGTGATGTGATGTGATGTGATGTGATGTGATGTGATGTGATGTGATGTGATGTGATGTGATGTGATGTGATGTGATGTGATGTGATGTGATGTGATGTGATGTGATGTGATGTGATGTGATGTGATGTGATGTGATGTGATGTGATGTGATGTGATGTGATGTGATGTGATGTGATGTGATGTGATGTGATGTGATGTGATGTGATGTGATGTGATGTGATGTGATGTGATGTGATGTGATGTGATGTGATGTGATGTGATGTGATGTAATGTGATGTGATGTGATGTGATGTGATGTGATGTGATGTGATGTGATGTGATATGTGATGTGATGTAATGTGATGTGATGTGATGTGATGATGCGTAGATGTGATGTGATGCCGCTATATTAGGCTGATGTGATGATGTGATGTGATGTGATATAGGCTGTGCGTAGCACGTGATGTGATGTGATGCCGCTATATGTAGGCTCTGTGCGTAGCACGATGTGAGCCGCTATTTAGGATGTGATGCGTAGCACGATTTGAGCCGCTATATGGCTCTGTGCGTAGCACGCTGATTTGATGTGTATATTAGGCTCTGCTGCGTAGCACGTGATGTGATGTGTATATTAGGCTCTGCTGCGTAGCACGATGATGTATATTAGGCTCTGCTGCGTAGCACGTGATTGATGCCGCTATATTAGGCTCTGCTGCGTGATTGATGTGATGTGATGCCGCTATATTAGGCTCTGATGCGTAGCATGTGATTGCAGCCGCATATAGGCTGATGTGTAGCACGTGATGTGAGCCGCTATATTAGGCTCTGCTGCGTAGCACGTGATGTGATGTGATGCCGCTATATTAGGTGCTGCGTAGCACGCTAATTGATGCCGCTATATTAGGCTCCGTGCGTAGCAATGTGATGTGATGCCGCTATATTAGGCTCTGATGCGTAGCACGTGATTCAGCCGCTATATTAGGCTCCGCTGCGTAGCACGCTATGTGATGTGCTATATTAGGCTCTGCTGCGTAGCACGTGATGTGATGCCGCTATATTAGGCTCTGCTGCGTAGCACGTGATGTGAGCCGCTAATTAGGCTCTGCTGCGTAGCACGTATGTGATCCGCTATATTAGGCTCTGTGCGTAGCACGCTATTATAGCCGCTATATTAGGCTCTGCTGCGTAGCAATGATTAAGCCGCTATATTAGGCTCTGCTGCGTAGCACGCTATTAGCCGCTATATTAGGCTCTGCTGCCTATTCCAGCCGCTATATTAGGCTCCGCTGCGTATACAATGATATTCAGCCGCTATATTAGGATCCGCTGCGTAGCAATGCTATTCAGCCGCTATATTAGGCTCCGCTGCGTAGCAATGCTATTCCAGCCGCTATATTAGGCTCCGCTGCGTAGCAAGGCTATTCCAGCCGCTATATTAGGCTCCGCTGCGTACCAAGGCTATTCCAGCCGCTATATTAGGCTCCGCTGCGTACCAAGGCTATTCCAGCCGCTATATTAGGCTCCGCTGCGTACCAAGGCTATTCCAGCCGCTATATTAGGCTCCGCTGCGTAGCAATGCTATTCCAGCCGCTATATTAGGCTCCGCTGCGTAGCAATGCTATTCCAGCCGCTATATTAGGCTCCGCCGTAGCAATGCTATTCCAGCCGCTATATTCGGCTCCGAGCGTACCAATGCTATTCCAGCCGATATATTAGGCTCCGCTGCGTAGCAATGCTATTCCAGCCGCTATATTAGGCTCCGCGCGTAAATGCTATTCCAGCCGCTATATTAGGCTCGCCGCGTGCAATGCTATTCCAGCCGCTATATTAGGCTCCGCGCGTAGCAATGCTATTCCAGCCGCTATATTAGGCTCGCTGCGTAGCAATGCTATTCCAGGTTTATTAGGCTCGCCGCGTAGCAATGCTATTCCAGCCGCTATATTAGGCTCCGCTGCGTAGCAATGCTATTCCAGCCGCTATATTAGGCTCCGCTGCGTAGCAATGCTATTCCAGCCGCTATATTAGGCTCCGCTGCGTACCAATGCTATTCCAGCCGCTATATTAGGCTCCGCTGCGTAGCAATGCTATTCCAGCCGCTATATTAGGCTCCGCTGCGTAGCAATGCTATTCCAGCCGCTATATTAGGCTCCGCTGCGTAGCAATGCTATTCAGCCGCTATATTAGGCTCCGCTGCGTAGCAATGCTATTCCAGCCGCTATATTAGGCTCCGCTGCGTAGCAATGCTATTCCAGCCGCTATATTAGGCTCCGCTGCGTAGCAATGCTATTCCAGCCGCTATATTTAGGCTCCGCTGCGTAGCAATGCTATTCCAGCCGCTATATTAGGCTCCGCTGCGTAGCAATGCTATTCCAGCCGCTATATTAGGCTCCGCTGCGTAGCAATGCTATTCCAGCCGCTATATTAGGCTCCGCTGCGTAGCAATGCTATTCCAGCCGCTATATTAGGCTCCGCTGCGTAGCAATGCTATTCCAGCCGCTATATTAGGCTCCGCTGCGTAGCAATGCTATTCCAGCCGCTATATTAGGCTCCGCTGCGTAGCAATGCTATTCCAGCCGCTATATTAGGCTCCGCTGCGTAGCAATGCTATTCCAGCCGTATATTAGCTCCGCTGCGTAGCAATGCTATTCCAGCCGCTATATTAGGCTCCGCTGCCGTAGCAATGCTATTCCAGCCGCCGCTATATTAGGCTCCGCTGCGTAGCAATGCTATTCCAGCCGCTATATTAGGCTCCGCTGCGTAGCAATGCTATTCCAGCCGCTATATTAGGCTCCGCTGCGTAGCAATGCTATTCCAGCCGCTATATTAGGCTCCGCTGCGTAGCAATGCTATTCCAGCCGCTATATTAGGCTCCGCTGCGTAGCAATGCTATTCCAGCCGCTATATTAGGCTCCGCTGCGTAGCAATGCTATTCCAGCCGCTATATTAGGCTCCGCTGCGTAGCAATGCTATTCCAGCCGCTATATTAGGCTCCGCTGCGTAGCAATGCTATTCCAGCCGCTATATTAGGCTCCGCTGCGTAGCAATGCTATTCCAGCCGCTATATTAGGCTCCGCTGCGTAGCAATGCTATTCCAGCCGCTATATTAGGCTCCGCTGCGTAGCAATGCTATTCCAGCCGCTATATTAGGCTCCGCTGCGTAGCAATGCTATTCCAGCCGCTATATAGGCTCCGCTGCGTAGCAATGCTATTCCAGCCGCTATATTAGGCTCCGCTGCGTAGCAATGCTATTCCAGCCGCTATATTAGGCTCCGCTGCGTAGCAATGCTATTCCAGCCGCTATATTAGGCTCCGCTGCGTAGCAATGCTATTCCAGCCGCTATATTAGGCTCCGCTGCGTAGCAATGCTATTCCAGCCGCTATATTAGGCTCCGCTGCGTAGCAATGCTATTCCAGCCGCTATATTAGGCTCCGCTGCGTAGCAATGCTATTCCAGCCGCTATATTAGGCTCCGCTGCGTAGCAATGCTATTCCAGCCGCTATATTAGGCTCCGCTGCGTAGCAATGCTATTCCAGCCGCTATATTAGGCTCCGCTGCGTAGCAATGCTATTCCAGCCGCTATATTAGGCTCCGCTGCGTAGCAATGCTATTCCAGCCGCTATATTAGGCTCCGCTGCGTAGCAATGCTATTCCAGCCGCTATATTAGGCTCCGCTGCGTAGCAATGCTATTCCAGCCGCTATATTAGGCTCCGCTGCGTAGCAATGCTATTCCAGCCGCTATATTAGGCTCCGCTGCGTAGCAATGCTATTCCAGCCGCTATATTAGGCTCCGCTGCGTAGCAATGCTATTCCAGCCGCTATATTAGGCTCCGCTGCGTAGCAATGCTATTCCAGCCGCTATATTAGGCTCCGCTGCGTAGCAATGCTATTCCAGCCGCTATATTAGGCTCCGCTGCGTAGCAATGCTATTCCAGCCGCTATATTAGGCTCCGCTGCGTAGCAATGCTATTCCAGCCGCTATATTAGGCTCCGCTGCGTAGCAATGCTATTCCAGCCGCTATATTAGGCTCCGCTGCGTAGCAATGCTATTCCAGCCGCTATATTAGGCTCCGCTGCGTAGCAATGCTATTCCAGCCGCTATTAGGCTCCGCTGCGTAGCAATGCTATTCCAGCCGCTATATTAGGCTCCGCTGCGTAGCAATGCTATTCCAGCCGCTATATTAGGCTCCGCCGCTGCGTAGCAATGCTATTCCAGCCGCTATATTAGGCTCCGCTGCGTAGCAATGCTATTCCAGCCGCTATATTAGGCTCCGCTGCGTAGCAATGCTATTCCAGCCGCTATATTAGGCTCCGCTGCGTAGCAATGCTATTCCAGCCGCTATATTAGGCTCCGCTGCGTAGCAATGCTATTCCAGCCGCTATATTAGGCTCCGCTGCGTAGCAATGCTATTCCAGCCGCTATATTACTCCGCTGCGTAGCAATGCTATTCCAGCCGCTATATTAGGCTCCGCTGCGTAGCAATGCTATTCCAGCCGCTATATTAGGCTCCGCTGCGTAGCAATGCTATTCCAGCCGCTATATTAGGCTCCGCTGCGTAGCAATGCTATTCCAGCCGCTATATTAGGCTCCGCTGCGTAGCAATGCTATTCCAGCCGCTATATTAGGCTCCGCTGCGTAGCAATGCTATTCCAGCCGCTATATTAGGCTCCGCTGCGTAGCAATGCTATTCCAGCCGCTATATTAGGCTCCGCTGCGTAGCAATGCTATTCCAGCCGCTATATTAGGCTCCGCTGCGTAGCAATGCTATTCCAGCCGCTATATTAGGCTCCGCTGCGTAGCAATGCTATTCCAGCCGCTATATTAGGCTCCGCTGCGTAGCAATGCTATTCCAGCCGCTATATTAGGCTCCGCTGCGTAGCAATGCTATTCCAGCCGCTATATTAGGCTCCGCTGCGTAGCAATGCTATTCCAGCCGCTATATTAGGCTCCGCTGCGTAGCAATGCTATTCCAGCCGCTATATTAGGCTCCGCTGCGTAGCAATGCTATTCCAGCCGCTATATTAGGCTCCGCTGCGTAGCAATGCTATTCCAGCCGCTATATTAGGCTCCGCTGCGTAGCAATGCTATTCCAGCCGCTATATTAGGCTCCGCTGCGTAGCAATGCTATTCCAGCCGCTATATTAGGCTCCGCTGCGTAGCAATGCTATTCCAGCCGCTATATTAGGCTCCGCTGCGTAGCAATGCTATTCCAGCCGCTATATTAGGCTCCGCTGCGTAGCAATGCTATTCCAGCCGCTATATTAGGCTCCGCTGCGTAGCAATGCTATTCCAGCCGCTATATTAGGCTCCGCTGCGTAGCAATGCTATTCCAGCCGCTATATTAGGCTCCGCTGCGTAGCAATGCTATTCCAGCCGCTATATTAGGCCCCGCTGCGTAGCAATGCTATTCCAGCCGCTATATTAGGCTCCGCTGCGTAGCAATGCTATTCCAGCCGCTATATTAGGCTCCGCTGCGTAGCAATGCTATTCCAGCCGCTATATTACGCTCCGCTGCGTAGCAATGCTATTCCAGCCGCTATATTAGGCTCCGCTGCGTAGCAATGCTATTCCAGCCGCTATATTAGGCTCCGCTGCGTAGCAATGCTATTCCAGCCGCTATATTAGGCTCCGCTCCGCTGCGTAGCAATGCTATTCCAGCCGCTATATTAGGCTCCGCTGCGTAGCAATGCTATTCCAGCCGCTATATTACGCTCCGCTGCGTAGCAATGCTATTCCAGCCGCTATATTACGCTCCGCTGCGTAGCAATGCTATTCCAGCCGCTATATTACGCTCCGCTGCGTAGCAATGCTATTCCAGCCGCTATATTAGGCTCCGCTGCGTAGCAATGCTATTCCAGCCGCTATATTACGCTCCGCTGCGTAGCAATGCTATTCCAGCCGCTATATTAGGCTCCGCTGCGTAGCAATGCTATTCCAGCCGCTATATTAGCTCCGCTGCGTAGCAATGCTATTCCAGCCGCTATATTAGGCTCCGCTGCGTAGCAATGCTATTCCAGCCGCTATATTACGGCTCCGCTGCGTAGCAATGCTATTCCAGCCGCTATATTACGCTCCGCTGCGTAGCAATGCTATTCCAGCCGCTATATTAGGCTCCGCTGCGTAGCAATGCTATTCCAGCCGCTATATTAGGCTCCGCTGCGTAGCAATGCTATTCCAGCCGCTATATTAGGCTCCGCTGCGTAGCAATGCTATTTCCAGCCGCTATATTAGGCTCCGCTGCGTAGCAATGCTATTCCAGCCGCTATATTAGGCTCCGCTGCGTAGCAATGCTATTCCAGCCGCTATATTACGCTCCGCTGCGTAGCAATGCTATTCCAGCCGCTATATTAGGCTCCGCTGCGTAGCAATGCTATTCCAGCCGCTATATTAGGCTCCGCTGCGTAGCAATGCTATTCCAGCCGCTATATTACGCTCCGCTGCGTAGCAATGCTATTCCAGCCGCTATATTAGGCTCCGCTGCGTAGCAATGCATTCCAGCCGCTATATTACGCGTCGTTAGGTACAATTGCCATTCCAGACCGCTATATTACGCTCCGCTGCGTTGCTATAGCATTCAGCCGCTTATATTACGCTCGCTGGTCCCCCCCCGCGATTCAGCCGCTATATTACGCTCCGCTGCGTAGCAACAGCATTCCAGCCGCTATATTACGCTCCGCTGCGTAGCAATAGATCATTACCAGCCGCTATAATTACGCTCCGCATGCGTAGCAATAGCATGCCACAGCCGCTTATATACGCTCCCGCTGCGTAGCCAATAGCATTCCCAGCAGCTTTAAATTACGCTCCGCTGCGTAGCAATAGCATTCCTGCCGAACCCGAAGCTATATATTACGCTCCGCTGCGTAGCAATAGCATTCCAGCCGCTATATTACGCTCTCCGCTGCGTAGCAATGAGCTATTCCACCGCTATATTACGCTCCGCTGCGTAGCAATGCATTCAGCCGTATATATACGCTCGCTGCGTAGCAATAGCATTCCAGCGCTATTTTACGCTCCGGCTTCGTAGCAATAAGCACTTCCAGCCGCTATATTACGCTCCGCTGCGTAGCAACAGCATTCCAGCCGCTATACTTACGCTCCAGCCGCTGGGCGTATAGCAATTACGTGCTATTCCAGCCGCTATATTACGCTCCGCTGCGTAGCAATGCTATTCCAGCCGCTATATTACGCTCCGCTGCGTAGCAATGCTATTCCAGCCGCTATATTACGCTCGCTCCGCTGCGTAGCAATGCTATTCCAGCCGCTATATTACGCTCCGCTGCGTAGCAATGCTATTCCAGCCGCTATATTACGCTCCGCTGCGTAGCAATGCTATTCCAGCCGCTATATTAGGCTCCGCTGCGTAGCAATGCTATTCCAGCCGCTATATTACGCTCCGCTGCGTAGCAATGCTATTCCAGCCGCTATATTACGCTCCGCTGCGTAGCAATGCTATTCCAGCCGCTATATTACGCTCCGCTGCGTAGCAATGCTATTCCAGCCGCTATATTACGCTCCGCTGCGTAGCAATGCTATTCCAGCCGCTATATTACGCTCCGCTGCGTAGCAATGCTATTCCAGCCGCTATATTACGCTCCGCTGCGTAGCAATGCTATTCCAGCCGCTATATTACGCTCCGCTGCGTAGCAATGCTATTCCAGCCGCTATATTACGCTCCGCTGCGTAGCAATGCTATTCCAGCCGCTATATTACGCTCCGCTGCGTAGCAATGCTATTCCAGCCGCTATATTACGCTCCGCTGCGTAGCAATGCTATTCCAGCCGCTATATTACGCTCCGCTGCGTAGCAATGCTATTCCAGCCGCTATATTACGCTCCGCTGCGTAGCAATGCTATTCCAGCCGCTATATTACGCTCCGCTGCGTAGCAATGCTATTCCAGCCGCTATATTACGCTCCGCTGCGTAGCAATGCTATTCCAGCCGCTATATTACGCTCCGCTGCGTAGCAATGCTATTCCAGCCGCTATATTACGCTCCGCTGCGTAGCAATGCTATTCCAGCCGCTATATTACGCTCCGCTGCGTAGCAATGCTATTCCAGCCGCTATATTACGCTCCGCTGCGTAGCAATGCTATTCCAGCCGCTATATTACGCTCCGCTGCGTAGCAATGCTATTCCAGCCGCTATATTACGCTCCGCTGCGTAGCAATGCTATTCCAGCCGCTATATTACGCTCCGCTGCGTAGCAATGCTATTCCAGCCGCTATATTACGCTCCGCTGCGTAGCAATGCTATTCCAGCCGCTATATTACGCTCCGCTGCGTAGCAATGCTATTCCAGCCGCTATATTACGCTCCGCTGCGTAGCAATGCTATTCCAGCCGCTATATTACGCTCCGCTGCGTAGCAATGCTATTCCAGCCGCTATATTACGCTCCGCTGCGTAGCAATGCTATTCCAGCCGCTATATTACGCTCCGCTGCGTAGCAATGCTATTCCAGCCGCTATATTACGCTCCGCTGCGTAGCAATGCTATTCCAGCCGCTATATTACGCTCCGCTGCGTAGCAATGCTATTCCAGCCGCTATATTACGCTCCGCTGCGTAGCAATGCTATTCCAGCCGCTATATTACGCTCCGCTGCGTAGCAATGCTATTCCAGCCGCTATATTACGCTCCGCTGCGTAGCAATGCTATTCCAGCCGCTATATTACCTCCGCTGCGTAGCAATGCTATTCCAGCCGCTATATTACGCTCCGCTGCGTAGCAATGCTATTCCAGCCGCTATATTACGGCTCCGCTGCGTAGCAATGCTATTCCAGCCGCTATATTACGGCTCCGCTGCGTAGCAATGCTATTCCAGCCGCTATATTACGCTCCGCTGCGTAGCAATGCTATTCCAGCCGCTATATTACGCTCCGCTGCGTAGCAATGCTATTCCAGCCGCTATATTACGCTCCGCTGCGTAGCAATGCTATATTCCAGCCGCTATATTTACGCTCCGCTGCGTAGCAATGCTATTCCAGCCGCTATATTACGCTCCGCTGCGTAGCAATGCTATTCCAGCCGCTATATTACGCTCCGCTGCGTAGCAATGCTATTCCAGCCGCTATATTACGCTCCGCTGCGTAGCAATGCTATTCCAGCCGCTATATTACGCTCCGCTGCGTAGCAATGCTATTCCAGCCGCTATATTACGCTCCGCTGCGTAGCAATGCTATTCCAGCCGCTATATTACGCTCCGCTGCGTAGCAATGCTATTCCAGCCGCTATATTACGCTCCGCTGCGTAGCAATGCTATTCCAGCCGCTATATTACGCTCCGCTGCGTAGCAATGCTATTCCAGCCGCTATATTACGCTCCGCTGCGTAGCAATGCTATTCCAGCCGCTATATTACGCTCCGCTGCGTAGCAATGCTATTCCAGCCGCTATATTACGCTCCGCTGCGTAGCAATGCTATTCCAGCCGCTATATTACGCTCCGCTGCGTAGCAATGCTATTCCAGCCGCTATATTACGCTCCGCTGCGTAGCAATGCTATTCCAGCCGCTATATTACGCTCCGCTGCGTAGCAATGCTATTCCAGCCGCTATATTACGCTCCGCTGCGTAGCAATGCTATTCCAGCCGCTATATTACGCTCCGCTGCGTAGCAATGCTATTCCAGCCGCTATATTACGCTCCGCTGCGTAGCAATGCTATTCCAGCCGCTATATTACGCTCCGCTGCGTAGCAATGCTATTCCAGCCGCTATATTACGCTCCGCTGCGTAGCAATGCTATTCCAGCCGCTATATTACGCTCCGCTGCGTAGCAATGCTATTCCAGCCGCTATATTACGCTCCGCTGCGTAGCAATGCTATTCCAGCCGCTATATTACGCTCCGCTGCGTAGCAATGCTATTCCAGCCGCTATATTACGCTCCGCTGCGTAGCAATGCTATTCCAGCCGCTATATTACGCTCCGCTGCGTAGCAATGCTATTCCAGCCGCTATATTACGCTCCGCTGCGTAGCAATGCTATTCCAGCCGCTATATTACGCTCCGCTGCGTAGCAATGCTATTCCAGCCGCTATATTACGCTCCGCTGCGTAGCAATGCTATTCCAGCCGCTATATTACGCTCCGCTGCGTAGCAATGCTATTCCAGCCGCTATATTACGCTCCGCTGCGTAGCAATGCTATTCCAGCCGCTATATTACGCTCCGCTGCGTAGCAATGCTATTCCAGCCGCTATATTACGCTCCGCTGCGTAGCAATGCTATTCCAGCCGCTATATTACGCTCCGCTGCGTAGCAATGCTATTCCAGCCGCTATATTACGCTCCGCTGCGTAGCAATGCTATTCCAGCCGCTATATTACGCTCCGCTGCGTAGCAATGCTATTCCAGCCGCTATATTACGCTCCGCTGCGTAGCAATGCTATTCCAGCCGCTATATTACGCTCCGCTGCGTAGCAATGCTATTCCAGCCGCTATATTACGCTCCGCTGCGTAGCAATGCTATTCCAGCCGCTATATTACGCTCCGCTGCGTAGCAATGCTATTCCAGCCGCTATATACGCTCCGCTGCGTAGCAATGCTATTCCAGCCGCTATATTACGCTCCGCTGCGTAGCAATGCTATTCCAGCCGCTATATTACGCTCCGCTGCGTAGCAATGCTATTCCAGCCGCTATATTACGCTCCGCTGCGTAGCAATGCTATTCCAGCCGCTATATTTCGCTCCGCTGCGTAGCAATGCTATTCCAGCCGCTATATTACGCTCCGCTGCGTAGCAATGCTATTCCAGCCGCTATATTACGCTCCGCTGCGTAGCAATGCTATTCCAGCCGCTATATTACGCTCCGCTGCGTAGCAATGCTATTCCAGCCGCTATATTCGCTCCGCTGCGTAGCAATGCTATTCCAGCCGCTATATTACGCTCCGCTGCGTAGCAATGCTATTCCAGCCGCTATATTACGCTCCGCTGCGTAGCAATGCTATTCCAGCCGCTATATTACGCTCCGCTGCGTAGCAATGCTATTCCAGCCGCTATATTACGCTCCGCTGCGTAGCAATGCTATTCCAGCCGCTATATTACGCTCCGCTGCGTAGCAATGCTATTCCAGCCGCTATATTACGCTCCGCTGCGTAGCAATGCTATTCCAGCCGCTATATTACGCTCCGCTGCGTAGCAATGCTATTCCAGCCGCTATATTACGCTCCGCGTAGCAATGCTATTCCAGCCGCTATATTACGCTCCGCTGCGTAGCAATGCTATTCCAGCCGCTATATTACGCTCCGCTGCGTAGCAATGCTATTCCAGCCGCTATATTACGCTCCGCTGCGTAGCAATGCTATTCCAGCCGCTATATTACGCTCCGCTGCGTAGCAATGCTATTCCAGCCGCTATATTACGCTCCGCTGCGTAGCAATGCTATTCCAGCCGCTATATTACGCTCCGCTGCGTAGCAATGCTATTCCAGCCGCTATATTACGCTCCGCTGCGTAGCAATGCTATTCCAGCCGCTATATTACGCTCCGCTGCGTAGCAATGCTATTCCAGCCGCTATATTACGCTCCGCTGCGTAGCAATGCTATTCCAGCCGCTATATTACGCTCCGCTGCGTAGCAATGCTATTCCAGCCGCTATATTACGCTCCGCTGCGTAGCAATGCTATTCCAGCCGCTATATTACGCTCCGCTGCGTAGCAATGCTATTCCAGCCGCTATATTACGCTCCGCTGCGTAGCAATGCTATTCCAGCCGCTATATTACGCTCCGCTGCGTAGCAATGCTATTCCAGCCGCTATATTACGCTCCGCTGCGTAGCAATGCTATTCCAGCCGCTATATTACGCTCCGCTGCGTAGCAATGCTATTCCAGCCGCTATATTACGCTCCGCTGCGTAGCAATGCTATTCCAGCCGCTATATCACGCTCCGCTGCGTAGCAATGCTATTCCAGCCGCTATATTACGCTCCGCTGCGTAGCAATGCTATTCCAGCCGCTATATTACGCTCCGCTGCGTAGCAATGCTATTCCAGCCGCTATATTACGCTCCGCTGCGTAGCAATGCTATTCCAGCCGCTATATTACGCTCCGCTGCGTAGCAATGCTATTCCAGCCGCTATATTACGCTCCGCTGCGTAGCAATGCTATTCCAGCCGCTATATTACGCTCCGCTGCGTAGCAATGCTATTCCAGCCGCTATATTACGCTCCGCTGCGTAGCAATGCTATTCCAGCCGCTATATTACGCTCCGCTGCGTAGCAATGCTATTCCAGCCGCTATATTACGCTCCGCTGCGTAGCAATGCTATTCCAGCCGCTATATTACGCTCCGCTGCGTAGCAATGCTATTCCAGCCGCTATATTACGCTCCGCTGCGTAGCAATGCTATTCCAGCCGCTATATTACGCTCCGCTGCGTAGCAATGCTATTCCAGCCGCTATATTACGCTCCGCTGCGTAGCAATGCTATTCCAGCCGCTATATTACGCTCCGCTGCGTAGCAATGCTATTCCAGCCGCTATATTACGCTCCGCTGCGTAGCAATGCTATTCCAGCCGCTATATTACGCTCCGCTGCGTAGCAATGCTATTCCAGCCGCTATATTACGCTCCGCTGCGTAGCAATGCTATTCCAGCCGCTATATTACGCTCCGCTGCGTAGCAATGCTATTCCAGCCGCTATATTACGCTCCGCTGCGTAGCAATGCTATTCCAGCCGCTATATTACGCTCCGCTGCGTAGCAATGCTATTCCAGCCGCTATATTACGCTCCGCTGCGTAGCAATGCTATTCCAGCCGCTATATTACGCTCCGCTGCGTAGCAATGCTATTCCAGCCGCTATATTACGCTCCGCTGCGTAGCAATGCTATTCCAGCCGCTATATTACGCTCCGCTGCGTAGCAATGCTATTCCAGCCGCTATATTACGCTCCGCTGCGTAGCAATGCTATTCCAGCCGCTATATTACGCTCCGCTGCGTAGCAATGCTATTCCAGCCGCTATATTACGCTCCGCTGCGTAGCAATGCTATTCCAGCCGCTATATTACGCTCCGCTGCGTAGCAATGCTATTCCAGCCGCTATATTACGCTCCGCTGCGTAGCAATGCTATTCCAGCCGCTATATTACGCTCCGCTGCGTAGCAATGCTATTCCAGCCGCTATATTACGCTCCGCTGCGTAGCAATGCTATTCCAGCCGCTATATTACGCTCCGCTGCGTAGCAATGCTATTCCAGCCGCTATATTACGCTCCGCTGCGTAGCAATGCTATTCCAGCCGCTATATTACGCTCCGCTGCGTAGCAATGCTATTCCAGCCGCTATATTACGCTCCGCTGCGTAGCAATGCTATTCCAGCCGCTATATTACGCTCCGCTGCGTAGCAATGCTATTCCAGCCGCTATATTACGCTCCGCTGCGTAGCAATGCTATTCCAGCCGCTATATTACGCTCCGCTGCGTAGCAATGCTATTCCAGCCGCTATATTACGCTCCGCTGCGTAGCAATGCTATTCCAGCCGCTATATTACGCTCCGCTGCGTAGCAATGCTATTCCAGCCGCTATATTACGCTCGCGCGTAGCAATGCTATTCCAGCCGCTATATTACGCTCCGCTGCGTAGCAATGCTATTCCAGCCGCTATATTACGCTCCGCTGCGTAGCAATGCTATTCCAGCCGCTATATTACGCTCCGCTGCGTAGCAATGCTATTCCAGCCGCTATATTACGCTCCGCTGCGTAGCAATGCTATTCCAGCCGCTATATTACGCTCCGCTGCGTAGCAATGCTATTCCAGCCGCTATATTACGCTCCGCTGCGTAGCAATGCTATTCCAGCCGCTATATTACGCTCCGCTGCGTAGCAATGCTATTCCAGCCGCTATATTACGCTCCGCTGCGTAGCAATGCTATTCCAGCCGCTATATTACGCTCCGCTGCGTAGCAATGCTATTCCAGCCGCTATATTACGCTCCGCTGCGTAGCAATGCTATTCCAGCCGCTATATTACGCTCCGCTGCGTAGCAATGCTATTCCAGCCGCTATATTACGCTCCGCTGCGTAGCAATGCTATTCCAGCCGCTATATTACGCTCCGCTGCGTAGCAATGCTATTCCAGCCGCTATATTACGCTCCGCTGCGTAGCAATGCTATTCCAGCCGCTATATTACGCTCCGCTGCGTAGCAATGCTATTCCAGCCGCTATATTACGCTCCGCTGCGTAGCAATGCTATTCCAGCCGCTATATTACGCTCCGCTGCGTAGCAATGCTATTCCAGCCGCTATATTACGCTCCGCTGCGTAGCAATGCTATTCCAGCCGCTATATTACGCTCCGCTGCGTAGCAATGCTATTCCAGCCGCTATATTACGCTCCGCTGCGTAGCAATGCTATTCCAGCCGCTATATTACGCTCCGCTGCGTAGCAATGCTATTCCAGCCGCTATATTACGCTCCGCTGCGTAGCAATGCTATTCCAGCCGCTATATTACGCTCCGCTGCGTAGCAATGCTATTCCAGCCGCTATATTACGCTCCGCTGCGTAGCAACAGCATTCCAGCCGCTATATTACGCTCCGCTGCGTAGCAACAGCATTCCAGCCGCTATATTACGCTCCGCTGCGTAGCAATGCTATTCCAGCCGCTATATTACGCTCCGCTGCGTAGCAACAGCATTCCAGCCGCTATATTACGCTCCGCTGCGTAGCAACAGCATTCCAGCCGCTATATTACGCTCCGCTGCGTAGCAATGCTATTCCAGCCGCTATATTACGCTCCGCTGCGTAGCAATGCTATTCCAGCCGCTATATTACGCTCCGCTGCGTAGCAATGCTATTCCAGCCGCTATATTACGCTCCGCTGCGTAGCAATGCTATTCCAGCCGCTATATTACGCTCCGCTGCGTAGCAATGCTATTCCAGCCGCTATATTACGCTCCGCTGCGTAGCAATGCTATTCCAGCCGCTATATTACGCTCCGCTGCGTAGCAATGCTATTCCAGCCGCTATATTACGCTCCGCTGCGTAGCAATGCTATTCCAGCCGCTATATTACGCTCCGCTGCGTAGCAATGCTATTCCAGCCGCTATATTACGCTCCGCTGCGTAGCAATGCTATTCGCTCCGCCGCTAGCAATGCTATTCCATCCGCTATAATTACGCTCCGCCGCGTAGCAATGCATATTCCAGCCGCTATATTACATGCTTCCGCCCGCGTAGCAATAGCAATTCCAGCCGCTATAGCAATGCTATTCCAGCCGCTATATTACGCTCCGCTGCGTAGCAATGCTATTCCAGCCGCTATATTACGCTCCGCTGCGTAGCAATGCTATTCCAGCCGCTATATTACGCTCCGCTGCGTAGCAATGCTATTCCAGCCGCTATATTACGCTCCGCTGCGTAGCAATGCTATTCCAGCCGCTATATTACGCTCCGCTGCGTAGCAATGCTATTCCAGCCGCTATATTACGCTCCGCTGCGTAGCAATGCTATTCCAGCCGCTATATTACGCTCCGCTGCGTAGCAATGCTATTCCAGCCGCTATATTACGCTCCGCTGCGTAGCAATGCTATTCCAGCCGCTATATTACGCTCCGCTGCGTAGCAATGCTATTCCAGCCGCTATATTACGCTCCGCTGCGTAGCAATGCTATTCCAGCCGCTATATTACGCTCCGCTGCGTAGCAATGCTATTCCAGCCGCTATATTACGCTCCGCTGCGTAGCAATGCTATTCCAGCCGCTATATTACGCTCCGCTGCGTAGCAATGCTATTCCAGCCGCTATATTACGCTCCGCTGCGTAGCAATGCTATTCCAGCCGCTATATTACGCTCCGCTGCGTAGCAATGCTATTCCAGCCGCTATATTACGCTCCGCTGCGTAGCAATGCTATTCCAGCCGCTATATTACGCTCCGCTGCGTAGCAATGCTATTCCAGCCGCTATATTACGCTCCGCTGCGTAGCAATGCTATTCCAGCCGCTATATTACGCTCCGCTGCGTAGCAATGCTATTCCAGCCGCTATATTACGCTCCGCTGCGTAGCAATGCTATTCCAGCCGCTATATTACGCTCCGCTGCGTAGCAATGCTATTCCAGCCGCTATATTACGCTCCGCTGCGTAGCAATGCTATTCCAGCCGCTATATTACGCTCCGCTGCGTAGCAATGCTATTCCAGCCGCTATATTACGCTCCGCTGCGTAGCAATGCTATTCCAGCCGCTATATTACGCTCCGCTGCGTAGCAATGCTATTCCAGCCGCTATATTACGCTCCGCTGCGTAGCAATGCTATTCCAGCCGCTATATTACGCTCCGCTGCGTAGCAACAGCATTCCAGCCGCTATATTACGCTCCGCTGCGTAGCAATGCTATTCCAGCCGCTATATTACGCTCCGCTGCGTAGCAATGCTATTCCAGCCGCTATATTACGCTCCGCTGCGTAGCAATGCTATTCCAGCCGCTATATTACGCTCCGCTGCGTAGCAATGCTATTCCAGCCGCTATATTACGCCCCGCTGCGTAGCAATGCTATTCCAGCCGCTATATTACGCTCCGCTGCGTAGCAATGCTATTCCAGCCGCTATATTACGCTCCGCTGCGTAGCAATGCTATTCCAGCCGCTATATTACGCTCCGCTGCGTAGCAATGCTATTCCAGCCGCTATATTACGCTCCGCTGCGTAGCAATGCTATTCCAGCCGCTATATTACGCTCCGCTGCGTAGCAATGCTATTCCAGCCGCTATATTACGCTCCGCTGCGTAGCAATGCTATTCCAGCCGCTATATTACGCTCCGCGCTGCGTAGCAATGCTATTCCAGCCGCTATATTACGCTCCGCTGCGTAGCAATGCTATTCCAGCCGCTATATTACGCTCCGCTGCGTAGCAATGCTATTCCAGCCGCTATATTACGCTCCGCTGCGTAGCAATGCTATTCCAGCCGCTATATTACGCTCCGCTGCGTAGCAATGCTATTCCAGCCGCTATATTACGCTCCGCTGCGTAGCAATGCTATTCCAGCCGCTATATTACGCTCCGCTGCGTAGCAATGCTATTCCAGCCGCTATATTACGCTCCGCTGCGTAGCAATGCTATTCCAGCCGCTATATTACGCTCCGCTGCGTAGCAATGCTATTCCAGCCGCTATATTACGCTCCGCTGCGTAGCAATGCTATTCCAGCCGCTATATTACGCTCCGCTGCGTAGCAATGCTATTCCAGCCGCTATATTACGCTCCGCTGCGTAGCAATGCTATTCCAGCCGCTATATTACGCTCCGCTGCGTAGCAATGCTATTCCAGCCGCTATATTACGCTCCGCTGCGTAGCAATGCTATTCCAGCCGCTATATTACGCTCCGCTGCGTAGCAATGCTATTCCAGCCGCTATATTACGCTCCGCTGCGTAGCAATGCTATTCCAGCCGCTATATTACGCTCCGCTGCGTAGCAATGCTATTCCAGCCGCTATATTACGCTCCGCTGCGTAGCAATGCTATTCCAGCCGCTATATTACGCTCCGCTGCGTAGCAATGCTATTCCAGCCGCTATATTACGCTCCGCTGCGTAGCAATGCTATTCCAGCCGCTATATTACGCTCCGCTGCGTAGCAATGCTATTCCAGCCGCTATATTACGCTCCGCTGCGTAGCAATGCTATTCCAGCCGCTATATTACGCTCCGCTGCGTAGCAATGCTATTCCAGCCGCTATATTACGCTCCGCTGCGTAGCAATGCTATTCCAGCCGCTATATTACGCTCCGCTGCGTAGCAATGCTATTCCAGCCGCTATATTACGCTCCGCTGCGTAGCAATGCTATTCCAGCCGCTATATTACGCTCCGCTGCGTAGCAATGCTATTCCAGCCGCTATATTACGCTCCGCTGCGTAGCAATGCTATTCCAGCCGCTATATTACGCTCCGCTGCGTAGCAATGCTATTCCAGCCGCTATATTACGCTCCGCTGCGTAGCAATGCTATTCCAGCCGCTATATTACGCTCCGCTGCGTAGCAATGCTATTCCAGCCGCTATATTACGCTCCGCTGCGTAGCAATGCTATTCCAGCCGCTATATTACGCTCCGCTGCGTAGCAATGCTATTCCAGCCGCTATATTACGCTCCGCTGCGTAGCAATGCTATTCCAGCCGCTATATTACGCTCCGCTGCGTAGCAATGCTATTCCAGCCGCTATATTACGCTCCGCTGCGTAGCAATGCTATTCCAGCCGCTATATTACGCTCCGCTGCGTAGCAATGCTATCCAGCCGCTATATTACGCTCCGCTGCGTAGCAATGCTATTCCAGCCGCTATATTACGCTCCGCTGCGTAGCAATGCTATTCCAGCCGCTATATTACGCTCCGCTGCGTAGCAATGCTATTCCAGCCGCTATATTACGCTCCGCTGCGTAGCAATGCTATTCCAGCCGCTATATTACGCTCCGCTGCGTAGCAATGCTATTCCAGCCGCTATATTACGCTCCGCTGCGTAGCAATGCTATTCCAGCCGCTATATTACGCTCCGCTGCGTAGCAATGCTATTCCAGCCGCTATATTACGCTCCGCTGCGTAGCAATGCTATTCCAGCCGCTATATTACGCTCCGCTGCGTAGCAATGCTATTCCAGCCGCTATATTACGCTCCGCTGCGTAGCAATGCTATTCCAGCCGCTATATTACGCTCCGCTGCGTAGCAATGCTATTCCAGCCGCTATATTACGCTCCGCTGCGTAGCAATGCTATTCCAGCCGCTATATTACGCTCCGCTGCGTAGCAATGCTATTCCAGCCGCTATATTACGCTCCGCTGCGTAGCAATGCTATTCCAGCCGCTATATTACGCTCCGCTGCGTAGCAATGCTATTCCAGCCGCTATATTACGCTCCGCTGCGTAGCAATGCTATTCCAGCCGCTATATTACGCTCCGCTGCGTAGCAATGCTATTCCAGCCGCTATATTACGCTCCGCTGCGTAGCAATGCTATTCCAGCCGCTATATTACGCTCCGCTGCGTAGCAATGCTATTCCAGCCGCTATATTACGCTCCGCTGCGTAGCAATGCTATTCCAGCCGCTATATTACGCTCCGCTGCGTAGCAATGCTATTCCAGCCGCTATATTACGCTCCGCTGCGTAGCAATGCTATTCCAGCCGCTATATTACGCTCCGCTGCGTAGCAATGCTATTCCAGCCGCTATATTACGCTCCGCTGCGTAGCAATGCTATTCCAGCCGCTATATTACGCTCCGCTGCGTAGCAATGCTATTCCAGCCGCTATATTACGCTCCGCTGCGTAGCAATGCTATTCCAGCCGCTATATTACGCTCCGCTGCGTAGCAATGCTATTCCAGCCGCTATATTACGCTCCGCTGCGTAGCAATGCTATTCCAGCCGCTATATTACGCTCCGCTGCGTAGCAATGCTATTCCAGCCGCTATATTACGCTCCGCTGCGTAGCAATGCTATTCCAGCCGCTATATTACGCTCCGCTGCGTAGCAATGCTATTCCAGCCGCTATATTACGCTCCGCTGCGTAGCAATGCTATTCCAGCCGCTATATTACGCTCCGCTGCGTAGCAATGCTATTCCAGCCGCTATATTACGCTCCGCTGCGTAGCAATGCTATTCCAGCCGCTATATTACGCTCCGCTGCGTAGCAATGCTATTCCAGCCGCTATATTACGCTCCGCCGCGTAGCAATGCTATTCCAGCCGCTATATTACGCTCCGCTGCGTAGCAATGCTATTCCAGCCGCTATATTACGCTCCGCTGCGTAGCAATGCTATTCCAGCCGCTATATTACGCTCCGCTGCGTAGCAATGCTATTCCAGCCGCTATATTACGCTCCGCTGCGTAGCAATGCTATTCCAGCCGCTATATTACGCTCCGCTGCGTAGCAATGCTATTCCAGCCGCTATATTACGCTCCGCTGCGTAGCAATGCTATTCCAGCCGCTATATTACGCTCCGCTGCGTAGCAATGCTATTCCAGCCGCTATATTACGCTCCGCTGCGTAGCAATGCTATTCCAGCCGCTATATTACGCTCCGCTGCGTAGCAATGCTATTCCAGCCGCTATATTACGCTCCGCTGCGTAGCAATGCTATTCCAGCCGCTATATTACGCTCCGCTGCGTAGCAATGCTATTCCAGCCGCTATATTACGCTCCGCTGCGTAGCAATGCTATTCCAGCCGCTATATTACGCTCCGCTGCGTAGCAATGCTATTCCAGCCGCTATATTACGCTCCGCTGCGTAGCAATGCTATTCCAGCCGCTATATTACGCTCCGCTGCGTAGCAATGCTATTCCAGCCGCTATATTACGCTCCGCTGCGTAGCAATGCTATTCCAGCCGCTATATTACGCTCCGCTGCGTAGCAATGCTATTCAGCCGCTATATTACGCTCCGCTGCGTAGCAATGCTATTCCAGCCGCTATATTACGCTCCGCTGCGTAGCAATGCTATTCCAGCCGCTATATTACGCTCCGCTGCGTAGCAATGCTATTCCAGCCGCTATATTACGCTCCGCTGCGTAGCAATGCTATTCCAGCCGCTATATTACGCTCCGCTGCGTAGCAATGCTATTCCAGCCGCTATATTACGCTCCGCTGCGTAGCAATGCTATTCCAGCCGCTATATTACGCTCCGCTGCGTAGCAATGCTATTCCAGCCGCTATATTACGCTCCGCTGCGTAGCAATGCTATTCCAGCCGCTATATTACGCTCCGCTGCGTAGCAACAGCATTCCAGCCGCTATATTACGCTCCGCTGCGTAGCAATGCTATTCCAGCCGCTATATTACGCTCCGCTGCGTAGCAATGCTATTCCAGCCGCTATATTACGCTCCGCTGCGTAGCAATGCTATTCCAGCCGCTATATTACGCTCCGCCTGCGTAGCAATGCTATTCCAGCCGCTATATTACGCTCCGCTGCGTAGCAATGCTATTCCAGCCGCTATATTACGCTCCGCTGCGTAGCAATGCTATTCCAGCCGCTATATTACGCTCCCGCTGCGTAGCAATGCTATTCCAGCCGCTATATTACGCTCCGCTGCGTAGCAATGCTATTCCAGCCGCTATATTACGCTCCGCTGCGTAGCAATGCTATTCCAGCCGCTATATTACGCTCCGCTGCGTAGCAATGCTATTCCAGCCGCTATTACGCTCCGCTGCGTAGCAATGCTATTCCAGCCGCTATATTACGCTCCGCTGCGTAGCAATGCTATTCCAGCCGCTATATTACGCTCCGCTGCGTAGCAATGCTATTCCAGCCGCTATATTACGCTCCGCTGCGTAGCAATGCTATTCCAGCCGCTATATTACGCTCCGCTGCGTAGCAACAGCATTCCAGCCGCTATTACGCTCCGCTGCGTAGCAATGCTATTCCAGCCGCTATATTACGCTCCGCTGCGTAGCAATGCTATTCCAGCCGCTATATTACGCTCCGCTGCGTAGCAATGCTATTCCAGCCGCTATATTACGCTCCGCTGCGTAGCAATGCTATTCCAGCCGCTATATTACGCTCCGCTGCGTAGCAATGCTATTCCAGCCGCTATATTACGCTCCGCTGCGTAGCAATGCTATTCCAGCCGCTATATTACGCTCCGCTGCGTAGCAATGCTATTCCAGCCGCTATATTACGCTCCTGCGTAGCAATGCTATTCCAGCCGCTATATTACGCTCCGCTGCGTAGCAATGCTATTCCAGCCGCTATATTACGCTCCGCTGCGTAGCAATGCTATTCCAGCCGCTATATTACGCTCCGCTGCGTAGCAATGCTATTCCAGCCGCTATATTACGCTCCGCTGCGTAGCAATGCTATTCCAGCCGCTATATTACGCTCCGCTGCGTAGCAATGCTATTCCAGCCGCTATATTACGCTCCGCTGCGTAGCAATGCTATTCCAGCCGCTATATTACGCTCCGCTGCGTAGCAATGCTATTCCAGCCGCTATATTACGCTCCGCTGCGTAGCAATGCTATTCCAGCCGCTATATTACGCTCCGCTGCGTAGCAATGCTATTCCAGCCGCTATATTACGCTCCGCTGCGTAGCAATGCTATTCCAGCCGCTATATTACGCTCCGCTGCGTAGCAATGCTATTCCAGCCGCTATATTACGCTCCGCTGCGTAGCAATGCTATTCCAGCCGCTATATTACGCTCCGCTGCGTAGCAATGCTATTCCAGCCGCTATTTACGCTCCGCTGCGTAGCAATGCTATTCCAGCCGCTATATTACGCTCCGCTGCGTAGCAATGCTATTCCAGCCGCTATATTACGCTCCGCTGCGTAGCAATGCTATTCCAGCCGCTATATTACGCTCCGCTGCGTAGCAATGCTATTCCAGCCGCTATATTACGCTCCGCTGCGTAGCAATGCTATTCCAGCCGCTATATTACGCTCCGCTGCGTAGCAATGCTATTCCAGCCGCTATATTACGCTCCGCTGCGTAGCAATGCTATTCCAGCCGCTATATTACGCTCCGCTGCGTAGCAATGCTATTCCAGCCGCTATATTACGCTCCGCTGCGTAGCAATGCTATTCCAGCCGCTATATTACGCTCCGCTGCGTAGCAATGCTATTCCAGCCGCTATATTACGCTCCGCTGCGTAGCAATGCTATTCCAGCCGCTATATTACGCTCCGCTGCGTAGCAATGCTATTCCAGCCGCTATATTACGCTCCGCTGCGTAGCAATGCTATTCCAGCCGCTATATACGCTCCGCTGCGTAGCAATGCTATTCCAGCCGCTATATTACGCTCCGCTGCGTAGCAATGCTATTCCAGCCGCTATATTACGCTCCGCTGCGTAGCAATGCTATTCCAGCCGCTATATTACGCTCCGCTGCGTAGCAATGCTATTCCAGCCGCTATATTACGCTCCGCTGCGTAGCAATGCTATTCCAGCCGCTATATTACGCTCCGCTGCGTAGCAATGCTATTCCAGCCGCTATATTACGCTCCGCTGCGTAGCAATGCTATTCCAGCCGCTATATTACGCTCCGCTGCGTAGCAATGCTATTCCAGCCGCTATATTACGCTCCGCTGCGTAGCAATGCTATTCCAGCCGCTATATTACGCTCCGCTGCGTAGCAATGCTATTCCAGCCGCTATATTACGCTCCGCTGCGTAGCAATGCTATTCCAGCCGCTATATTACGCTCCGCTGCGTAGCAATGCTATTCCAGCCGCTATATTACGCTCCGCTGCGTAGCAATGCTATTCCAGCCGCTATATTACGCTCCGCGCTGCGTAGCAATGCTATTCCAGCCGCTATATTACGCTCCGCTGCGTAGCAATGCTATTCCAGCCGCTATATTACGCTCCGCTGCGTAGCAATGCTATTCCAGCCGCTATATTACGCTCCGCTGCGTAGCAATGCTATTCCAGCCGCTATATTACGCTCCGCTGCGTAGCAATGCTATTCCAGCCGCTATATTACGCTCCGCTGCGTAGCAATGCTATTCCAGCCGCTATATTACGCTCCGCTGCGTAGCAATGCTATTCCAGCCGCTATATTACGCTCCGCTGCGTAGCAATGCTATTGCAGCCGCTATATTACGCTCCGCTGCGTGCCAATGCTATTGCAGCCGCTATATTACGCTCCGCTGCGTGCCAATGCTATTGCAGCCGCTATATTACGCTCCGCTGCGTGCCAATGCTATTGCAGCCGCTATATTACGCTCCGCTGCGCGTGCCAATGCTATTGCAGCCGCTATATTACGCTCCGCTGCGTGCCAATGCTATTGCAGCCGCTATATTACGCTCCCGCTCCGCTGCGTGCCAATGCTATTGCAGCCGCTATATTACGCTCCGCTGCGTAGCAATGCTATTCCAGCCGCTATATTACGCTCCGCTGCGTAGCAATGCTATTCCAGCCGCTATATTACGCTCCGCTGCGTAGCAATGCTATTCCAGCCGCTATATTACGCTCCGCTGCGTAGCAATGCTATTCCAGCCGCTATATTACGCTCCGCTGCGTAGCAATGCTATTCCAGCCGCTATATTACGCTCCGCTGCGTAGCAATGCTATTCCAGCCGCTATATTACGCTCCGCTGCGTAGCAATGCTATTCCAGCCGCTATATTACGCTCCGCTGCGTAGCAACAGCATTCCAGCCGCTATATTACGCTCCGCTGCGTAGCAATGCTATTCCAGCCGCTATATTACGCTCCGCTGCGTAGCAACAGCATTCCAGCCGCTATATTACGCTCCGCTGCGTAGCAATGCTATTCCAGCCGCTATATTACGCTCCGCTGCGTAGCAATGCTATTCCAGCCGCTATATTACGCTCCGCTGCGTAGCAATGCCATTCAGCCGCTATATTACGCTCCGCTGCGTAGCAATGCTATTCCAGCCGCTATATTACGCTCCGCTGCGTAGCAATGCTATTCCAGCCGCTATATTACGCTCCGCTGCGTAGCAATGCTATTGCAGCCGCTATATACGCTCCGCTGCGTAGCAATGCATTCCAGCCGCTACGCTCCGCTGCGTAGCAATGCTATTCCAGCCGCTATATTACGCTCCGCTGCGTAGCAATGCTATTCCAGCCGCTATATTACGCTCCGCTGCGTAGCAATGCTATTCCAGCCGCTATATTACGCTCCGCTGCGTAGCAATGCTATTCCAGCCGCTATATTACGCTCCGCTGCGTAGCAATGCTATTCCAGCCGCTATATTACGCTCCGCTGCGTAGCAATGCTATTCCAGCCGCTATATTACGCTCCGCTGCGTAGCAATGCTATTCCAGCCGCTATATTACGCTCCGCTGCGTAGCAATGCTATTCCAGCCGCTATATTACGCTCCGCTGCGTAGCAATGCTATTCCAGCCGCTATATTACGCTCCGCTGCGTAGCAATGCTATTCCAGCCGCTATATTACGCTCCGCTGCGTAGCAATGCTATTCCAGCCGCTATATTACGCTCCGCTGCGTAGCAATGCTATTCCAGCCGCTATATTACGCTCCGCTGCGTAGCAATGCTATTCCAGCCGCTATATTACGCTCCGCTGCGTAGCAATGCTATTCCAGCCGCTATATTACGCTCCGCTGCGTAGCAATGCTATTCCAGCCGCTATATTACGCTCCGCTGCGTAGCAATGCTATTCCAGCCGCTATTACGCTCCGCTGCGTAGCAATGCTATTCCAGCCGCTATATTACGCTCCGCTGCGTAGCAATGCTATTCCAGCCGCTATATTACGCTCCGCTGCGTAGCAATGCTATTCCAGCCGCTATATTACGCTCCGCTGCGTAGCAATGCTATTCCAGCCGCTATATTACGCTCCGCTGCGTAGCAATGCTATTCCAGCCGCTATATTACGCTCCGCTGCGTAGCAATGCTATTCCAGCCGCTATATTACGCTCCGCTGCGTAGCAATGCTATTCCAGCCGCTATATTACGCTCCGCTGCGTAGCAATGCTATTCCAGCCGCTATATTACGCTCCGCTGCGTAGCAATGCTATTCCAGCCGCTATATTACGCTCCGCTGCGTAGCAATGCTATTCCAGCCGCTATATTACGCTCCGCCGTAGCAATGCTATTCCAGCCGCTATATTACGCTCCGCTGCGTAGCAATGCTATTCCAGCCGCTATATTACGCTCCGCTGCGTAGCAATGCTATTCCAGCCGCTATATTACGCTCCGCTGCGTAGCAATGCTATTCCAGCCGCTATATTACGCTCCGCTGCGTAGCAATGCTATTCCAGCCGCTATATTACGCTCCGCTGCGTAGCAATGCTATTCCAGCCGCTATATTAGGCTCCGCTGCGTAGCAATGCTATTCCAGCCGCTATATTACGCTCCGCTGCGTAGCAATGCTATTCCAGCCGCTATATTACGCTCCGCTGCGTAGCAATGCTATTCCAGCCGCTATATTACGCTCCGCTGCGTAGCAATGCTATTCCAGCCGCTATATTACGCTCCGCTGCGTAGCAATGCTATTCCAGCCGCTATATTACGCTCCGCTGCGTAGCAATGCTATTCCAGCCGCTATATTACGCTCCGCTGCGTAGCAATGCTATTCCAGCCGCTATATTACGCTCCGCTGCGTAGCAATGCTATTCCAGCCGCTATATTACGCTCCGCTGCGTAGCAATGCTATTCCAGCCGCTATATTACGCTCCGCTGCGTAGCAATGCTATTCCAGCCGCTATATTACGCTCCGCTGCGTAGCAATGCTATTCCAGCCGCTATATTACGCTCCGCTGCGTAGCAATGCTATTCCAGCCGCTATATTACGCTCCGCTGCGTAGCAATGCTATTCCAGCCGCTATATTACGCTCCGCTGCGTAGCAGCTATATTACGCTCCGCTGCGTAGCAATGCTATTCCAGCTATATTACGCTCCGCTGCGTAGCAATGCTATTCCAGCCGCTATATTACGCTCCGCTGCGTAGCAATGCTATTCCAGCCGCTATATTACGCTCCGCTGCGTAGCAATGCTATTCCAGCCGCTATATTACGCTCCGCTGCGTAGCAATGCTATTCCAGCCGCTATATTACGCTCCGCTGCGTAGCAATGCTATTCCAGCCGCTATATTACGCTCCGCTGCGTAGCAATGCTATTCCAGCCGCTATATTACGCTCCGCTGCGTAGCAATGCTATTCCAGCCGCTATATTACGCTCCGCTGCGTAGCAATGCTATTCCAGCCGCTATATTACGCTCCGCTGCGTAGCAATGCTATTCCAGCCGCTATATTACGCTCCGCTGCGTAGCAATGCTATTCCAGCCGCTATATTACGCTCCGCTGCGTAGCAATGCTATTCCAGCCGCTATATTACGCTCCGCTGCGTAGCAATGCTATTCCAGCCGCTATATTACGCTCCGCTGCGTAGCAATGCTATTCCAGCCGCTATATTACGCTCCGCTGCGTAGCAATGCTATTCCAGCCGCTATATTACGCTCCGCTGCGTAGCAATGCTATTCCAGCCGCTATATTACGCTCCGCTGCGTAGCAATGCTATTCCAGCCGCTATATTACGCTCCGCTGCGTAGCAATGCTAGCACCAGCGCTATTCCAGCTATATTACGCTCCGCTGCGTAGCAATGCTATTCCAGCCGCTATATTACGCTCCGCTGCGTAGCAATGCTATTCCAGCCGCTATATTACGCTCCGCTGCGTAGCAATGCTATTCCAGCCGCTATATTACGCTCCGCTGCGTAGCAATGCTATTCCAGCCGCTATATTACGCTCCGCTGCGTAGCAATGCTATTCCAGCCGCTATATTACGCTCCGCTGCGTAGCAATGCTATTCCAGCAGCCGCTATTAGGCTCCGCTGCGTAGCAATGCTATTCCAGCCGCTATATTACGCTCCGCTGCGTAGCAACAGCATTCCAGCCGCTATATTACGCTCCGCTGCGTAGCAATGCTATTCCAGCTATATTCCAGCTATATTACGCTCCGCTGCGTAGCAATGCTATTCCAGCCGCTATATTACGCTCCGCTGCGTAGCAATGCTATTCCAGCCGCTATATTACGCTCCGCTGCGTAGCAATGCTATTCCAGCCGCTATATTACGCTCCGCTGCGTAGCAATGCTATTCCAGCCGCTATATTACGCTCCGCTGCGTAGCAATGCTATTCCAGCCGCTATATTACGCTCCGCTGCGTAGCAATGCTATTCCAGCCGCTATATTACGCTCCGCTGCGTAGCAATGCTATTCCAGCCGCTATATTACGCTCCGCTGCGTAGCAATGCTATTCCAGCCGCTATATTACGCTCCGCTGCGTAGCAATGCTATTCCAGCCGCTATATTACGCTCCGCTGCGTAGCAATGCTATTCCAGCCGCTATATTACGCTCCGCTGCGTAGCAATGCTATTCCAGCCGCTATATTACGCTCCGCTGCGTAGCAATGCTATTCCAGCCGCTATATTACGCTCCGCTGCGTAGCAATGCTATTCCAGCCGCTATATTACGCTCCGCTGCGTAGCAATGCTATTCCAGCCGCTATATTACGCCGCCGCTGCGTAGCAATGCTATTCCAGCCGCTATATTACGCTCCGCTGCGTAGCAATGCTATTCCAGCCGCTATATTACGCTCCGCTGCGTAGCAATGCTATTCCAGCCGCTATATTACGCTCCGCTGCGTAGCAATGCTATTCCAGCCGCTATATTACGCTCCGCTGCGTAGCAACAGCATTCCAGCCGCTATATTACGCTCCGCTGCGTAGCAATGCTATTCCAGCCGCTATATTACGCTCCGCTGCGTAGCAATGCTATTCCAGCCGCTATATTACGCTCCGCTGCGTAGCAATGCTATTCCAGCCGCTATATTACGCTCCGCTGCGTAGCAATGCTATTCCAGCCGCTATATTACGCTCCGCTGCGTAGCAATGCTATTCCAGCCGCTATATTACGCTCCGCTGCGTAGCAATGCTATTCCAGCCGCTATATTACGCTCCGCTGCGTAGCAATGCTATTCCAGCCGCTATATTACGCTCCGCTGCGTAGCAATGCTATTCCAGCCGCTATATTACGCTCCGCTGCGTAGCAATGCTATTCCAGCCGCTATATTACGCTCCGCTGCGTAGCAATGCTATTCCAGCCGCTATATTACGCTCCGCTGCGTAGCAATGCTATTCCAGCCGCTATATTACGCTCCGCTGCGTAGCAATGCTATTCCAGCCGCTATATTACGCTCCGCTGCGTAGCAATGCTATTCCAGCCGCTATATTACGCTCCGCTGCGTAGCAATGCTATTCCAGCCGCTATATTACGCTCCGCTGCGTAGCAATGCTATTCCAGCCGCTATATTACGCTCCGCTGCGTAGCAATGCTATTCCAGCCGCTATATTACGCTCCGCTGCGTAGCAATGCTATTCCAGCCGCTATATTACGCTCCGCTGCGTAGCAATGCTATTCCAGCCGCTATATTACGCTCCGCTGCGTAGCAATGCTATTCCAGCCGCTATATTACGCTCCGCTGCGTAGCAATGCTATTCCAGCCGCTATATTACGCTCCGCTGCGTAGCAATGCTATTCCAGCCGCTATATTACGCTCCGCTGCGTAGCAATGCTATTCCAGCCGCTATATTACGCTCCGCTGCGTAGCAATGCTATTCCAGCCGCTATATTACGCTCCGCTGCGTAGCAATGCTATTCCAGCCGCTATATTACGCTCCGCTGCGTAGCAATGCTATTCCAGCCGCTATATTACGCTCCGCTGCGTAGCAATGCTATTCCAGCCGCTATATTACGCTCCGCTGCGTAGCAATGCTATTCCAGCCGCTATATTACGCTCCGCTGCGTAGCAATGCTATTCCAGCCGCTATATTACGCTCCGCTGCGTAGCAATGCTATTCCAGCCGCTATATTACGCTCCGCTGCGTAGCAATGCTATTCCAGCCGCTATATTACGCTCCGCTGCGTAGCAATGCTATTCCAGCCGCTATATTACGCTCCGCTGCGTAGCAATGCTATTCCAGCCGCTATATTACGCTCCGCTGCGTAGCAATGCTATTCCAGCCGCTATATTACGCTCCGCTGCGTAGCAATGCTATTCCAGCCGCTATATTACGCTCCGCTGCGTAGCAATGCTATTCCAGCCGCTATATTACGCTCCGCTGCGTAGCAATGCTATTCCAGCCGCTATATTACGCTCCGCTGCGTAGCAATGCTATTCCAGCCGCTATATTACGCTCCGCTGCGTAGCAATGCTATTCCAGCCGCTATATTACGCTCCGCTGCGTAGCAATGCTATTCCAGCCGCTATATTACGCTCCGCTGCGTAGCAATGCTATTCCAGCCGCTATATTACGCTCCGCTGCGTAGCAATGCTATTCCAGCCGCTATATTACGCTCCGCTGCGTAGCAATGCTATTCCAGCCGCTATATTACGCTCCGCTGCGTAGCAATGCTATTCCAGCCGCTATATTACGCTCCGCTGCGTAGCAATGCTATTCCAGCCGCTATATTACGCTCCGCTGCGTAGCAATGCTATTCCAGCCGCTATATTACGCTCCGCTGCGTAGCAATGCTATTCCAGCCGCTATATTACGCTCCGCTGCGTAGCAATGCTATTCCAGCCGCTATATTACGCTCCGCTGCGTAGCAATGCTATTCCAGCCGCTATATCACGCTCCGCTGCGTAGCAATGCTATTCCAGCCGCTATATTACGCTCCGCTGCGTAGCAATGCTATTCCAGCCGCTATATTACGCTCCGCTGCGTAGCAATGCTATTCCAGCCGCTATATTACGCTCCGCTGCGTAGCAATGCTATTCCAGCCGCTATATTACGCTCCGCTGCGTAGCAATGCTATTCCAGCCGCTATATTACGCTCCGCTGCGTAGCAATGCTATTCCAGCCGCTATATTACGCTCCGCTGCGTAGCAATGCTATTCCAGCCGCTATATTACGCTCCGCTGCGTAGCAATGCTATTCCAGCCGCTATATTACGCTCCGCTGCGTAGCAATGCTATTCCAGCCGCTATATTACGCTCCGCTGCGTAGCAATGCTATTCCAGCCGCTATATTACGCTCCGCTGCGTAGCAATGCTATTCCAGCCGCTATATTACGCTCCGCTGCGTAGCAATGCTATTCCAGCCGCTATATTACGCTCCGCTGCGTAGCAATGCTATTCCAGCCGCTATATTACGCTCCGCTGCGTAGCAATGCTATTCCAGCCGCTATATTACGCTCCGCTGCGTAGCAATGCTATTCCAGCCGCTATATTACGCTCCGCTGCGTAGCAATGCTATTCCAGCCGCTATATTACGCTCCGCTGCGTAGCAATGCTATTCCAGCCGCTATATTACGCTCCGCTGCGTAGCAATGCTATTCCAGCCGCTATATTACGCTCCGCTGCGTAGCAATGCTATTCCAGCCGCTATATTACGCTCCGCTGCGTAGCAATGCTATTCCAGCCGCTATATTACGCTCCGCTGCGTAGCAATGCTATTCCAGCCGCTATATTACGCTCCGCTGCGTAGCAATGCTATTCCAGCCGCTATATTACGCTCCGCTGCGTAGCAATGCTATTCCAGCCGCTATATTACGCTCCGCTGCGTAGCAATGCTATTCCAGCCGCTATATTACGCTCCGCTGCGTAGCAATGCTATTCCAGCCGCTATATTACGCTCCGCTGCGTAGCAATGCTATTCCAGCCGCTATATTACGCTCCGCTGCGTAGCAATGCTATTCCAGCCGCTATATTACGCTCCGCTGCGTAGCAATGCTATTCCAGCCGCTATATTACGCTCCGCTGCGTAGCAATGCTATTCCAGCCGCTATATTACGCTCCGCTGCGTAGCAATGCTATTCCAGCCGCTATATTACGCTCCGCTGCGTAGCAATGCTATTCCAGCCGCTATATTACGCTCCGCTGCGTAGCAATGCTATTCCAGCCGCTATATTACGCTCCGCTGCGTAGCAATGCTATTCCAGCCGCTATATTACGCTCCGCTGCGTAGCAATGCTATTCCAGCCGCTATATTACGCTCCGCTGCGTAGCAATGCTATTCCAGCCGCTATATTACGCTCCGCTGCGTAGCAATGCTATTCCAGCCGCTATATTACGCTCCGCTGCGTAGCAATGCTATTCCAGCCGCTATATTACGCTCCGCTGCGTAGCAATGCTATTCCAGCCGCTATATTACGCTCCGCTGCGTAGCAATGCTATTCCAGCCGCTATATTACGCTCCGCTGCGTAGCAATGCTATTCCAGCCGCTATATTACGCTCCGCTGCGTAGCAATGCTATTCCAGCCGCTATATTACGCTCCGCTGCGTAGCAATGCTATTCCAGCCGCTATATTACGCTCCGCTGCGTAGCAATGCTATTCCAGCCGCTATATTACGCTCCGCTGCGTAGCAATGCTATTCCAGCCGCTATATTACGCTCCGCTGCGTAGCAATGCTATTCCAGCCGCTATATTACGCTCCGCTGCGTAGCAATGCTATTCCAGCCGCTATATTACGCTCCGCTGCGTAGCAATGCTATTCCAGCCGCTATATTACGCTCCGCTGCGTAGCAATGCTATTCCAGCCGCTATATTACGCTCCGCTGCGTAGCAATGCTATTCCAGCCGCTATATTACGCTCCGCCGCGTAGCAATGCTATTCCAGCCGCTATATTACGCTCCGCTGCGTAGCAATGCTATTCCAGCCGCTATATTACGCTCCGCTGCGTAGCAATGCTATTCCAGCCGCTATATTACGCTCCGCTGCGTAGCAATGCTATTCCAGCCGCTATATTACGCTCCGCTGCGTAGCAATGCTATTCCAGCCGCTATATTACGCTCCGCTGCGTAGCAATGCTATTCCAGCCGCTATATTACGCTCCGCTGCGTAGCAATGCTATTCCAGCCGCTATATTACGCTCCGCTGCGTAGCAATGCTATTCCAGCCGCTATATTACGCTCCGCTGCGTAGCAATGCTATTCCAGCCGCTATATTACGCTCCGCTGCGTAGCAATGCTATTCCAGCCGCTATATTACGCTCCGCTGCGTAGCAATGCTATTCCAGCCGCTATATTACGCTCCGCTGCGTAGCAATGCTATTCCAGCCGCTATATTACGCTCCGCTGCGTAGCAATGCTATTCCAGCCGCTATATTACGCTCCGCTGCGTAGCAATGCTATTCCAGCCGCTATTACGCTCCGCTGCGTAGCAATGCTATTCCAGCCGCTATATTACGCTCCGCTGCGTAGCAATGCTATTCCAGCCGCTATATTACGCTCCGCTGCGTAGCAATGCTATTCCAGCCGCTATATTACGCTCCGCTGCGTAGCAATGCTATTCCAGCCGCTATATTACGCTCCGCTGCGTAGCAATGCTATTCCAGCCGCTATATTACGCTCCGCTGCGTAGCAATGCTATTCCAGCCGCTATATTACGCTCCGCTGCGTAGCAATGCTATTCCAGCCGCTATATTACGCTCCGCTGCGTAGCAATGCTATTCCAGCCGCTATATTACGCTCCGCTGCGTAGCAATGCTATTCCAGCCGCTATATTACGCTCCGCTGCGTAGCAATGCTATTCCAGCCGCTATATTACGCTCCGCTGCGTAGCAATGCTATTCCAGCCGCTATATTACGCTCCGCCGTGCGTAGCAATGCTATTCCAGCCGCTATATTACGCTCCGCTGCGTAGCAATGCTATTCCAGCCGCTATATTACGCTCCGCTGCGTAGCAATGCTATTCCAGCCGCTATATTACGCTCCGCTGCGTAGCAATGCTATTCCAGCCGCTATATTACGCTCCGCTGCGTAGCAATGCTATTCCAGCCGCTATATTACGCTCCGCTGCGTAGCAATGCTATTCCAGCCGCTATATTACGCTCCGCTGCGTAGCAATGCTATTCCAGCCGCTATATTACGCTCCGCTGCGTAGCAATGCTATTCCAGCCGCTATATTACGCTCCGCTGCGTAGCAATGCTATTCCAGCCGCTATATTACGCTCCGCTGCGTAGCAATGCTATTCCAGCCGCTATATTACGCTCCGCTGCGTAGCAATGCTATTCCAGCCGCTATATTACGCTCCGCTGCGTAGCAATGCTATTCCAGCCGCTATATTACGCTCCGCTGCGTAGCAATGCTATTCCAGCCGCTATATTACGCTCCGCTGCGTAGCAATGCTATTCCAGCCGCTATATTACGCTCCGCTGCGTAGCAATGCTATTCCAGCCGCTATATTACGCTCCGCTGCGTAGCAATGCTATTCCAGCCGCTATATTACGCTCCGCTGCGTAGCAATGCTATTCCAGCCGCTATTTACGCTCCGCTGCGTAGCAATGCTATTCCAGCCGCTATATTACGCTCCGCTGCGTAGCAATGCTATTCCAGCCGCTATATTACGCTCCGCTGCGTAGCAATGCTATTCCAGCCGCTATATTACGCTCCGCTGCGTAGCAATGCTATTCCAGCCGCTATATTACGCTCCGCTGCGTAGCAATGCTATTCCAGCCGCTATATTACGCTCCGCTGCGTAGCAATGCTATTCCAGCCGCTATATTACGCTCCGCTGCGTAGCAATGCTATTCCAGCCGCTATATTACGCTCCGCTGCGTAGCAATGCTATTCCAGCCGCTATATTACGCTCCGCCTGCGTAGCAATGCTATTCCAGCCGCTATATTACGCTCCGCTGCGTAGCAATGCTATTCCAGCCGCTATATTACGCTCCGCTGCGTAGCAATGCTATTCCAGCCGCTATATTACGCTCCGCTGCGTAGCAATGCTATTCCAGCCGCTATATTACGCTCCGCTGCGTAGCAATGCTATTCCAGCCGCTATATTACGCTCCGCTGCGTAGCAATGCTATTCCAGCCGCTATATTACGCTCCGCTGCGTAGCAATGCTATTCCAGCCGCTATATTACGCTCCGCTGCGTAGCAATGCTATTCCAGCCGCTATATTACGCTCCGCTGCGTAGCAATGCTATTCCAGCCGCTATATTACGCTCCGCTGCGTAGCAATGCTATTCCAGCCGCTATATTACGCTCCGCTGCGTAGCAATGCTATTCCAGCCGCTATATTACGCTCCGCTGCGTAGCAATGCTATTCCAGCCGCTATATTACGCTCCGCTGCGTAGCAATGCTATTCCAGCCGCTATATTACGCTCCGCTGCGTAGCAATGCTATTCCAGCCGCTATATTACGCTCCGCTGCGTAGCAATGCTATTCCAGCCGCTATATTACGCTCCGCTGCGTAGCAATGCTATTCCAGCCGCTATATTACGCTCCGCTGCGTAGCAATGCTATTCCAGCCGCTATATTACGCTCCGCTGCGTAGCAATGCTATTCCAGCCGCTATATTACGCTCCGCTGCGTAGCAATGCTATTCCAGCCGCTATATTACGCTCCGCTGCGTAGCAATGCTATTCCAGCCGCTATATTACGCTCCGCTGCGTAGCAATGCTATTCCAGCCGCTATATTACGCTCCGCTGCGTAGCAATGCTATTCCAGCCGCTATATTACGCTCCGCTGCGTAGCAATGCTATTCCAGCCGCTATATTACGCTCCGCTGCGTAGCAATGCTATTCCAGCCGCTATATTACGCTCCGCTGCGTAGCAATGCTATTCCAGCCGCTATATTACGCTCCGCTGCGTAGCAATGCTATTCCAGCCGCTATATTACGCTCCGCTGCGTAGCAATGCTATTCCAGCCGCTATATTACGCTCCGCTGCGTAGCAATGCTATTCCAGCCGCTATATTACGCTCCGCTGCGTAGCAATGCTATTCCAGCCGCTATATTACGCTCCGCTGCGTAGCAATGCTATTCCAGCCGCTATATTACGCTCCGCTGCGTAGCAATGCTATTCCAGCCGCTATATTACGCTCCGCTGCGTAGCAATGCTATTCCAGCCGCTATATTACGCTCCGCTGCGTAGCAATGCTATTCCAGCCGCTATATTACGCTCCGCTGCGTAGCAATGCTATTCCAGCCGCTATATTACGCTCCGCTGCGTAGCAATGCTATTCCAGCCGCTATATTACGCTCCGCTGCGTAGCAATGCTATTCCAGCCGCTATATTACGCTCCGCTGCGTAGCAATGCTATTCCAGCCGCTATATTACGCTCCGCTGCGTAGCAATGCTATTCCAGCCGCTATATTACGCTCCGCTGCGTAGCAACAGCGTTCCAGCCGCTATATTACGCTCCGCTGCGTAGCAATGCTATTCCAGCCGCTATATTACGCTCCGCTGCGTAGCAATGCTATTCCAGCCGCTATATTACGCTCCGCTGCGTAGCAATGCTATTCCAGCCGCTATATTACGCTCCGCTGCGTAGCAATGCTATTCCAGCCGCTATATTACGCTCCGCTGCGTAGCAATGCTATTCCAGCCGCTATATTACGCTCCGCTGCGTAGCAATGCTATTCCAGCCGCTATATTACGCTCCGCTGCGTAGCAATGCTATTCCAGCCGCTATATTACGCTCCGCTGCGTAGCAATGCTATTCCAGCCGCTATATTACGCTCCGCTGCGTAGCAATGCTATTCCAGCCGCTATATTACGCTCCGCTGCGTAGCAATGCTATTCCAGCCGCTATATTACGCTCCGCCGCGTAGCAATGCTATTCCAGCCGCTATATTACGCTCCGCTGCGTAGCAATGCTATTCCAGCCGCTATATTACGCTCCGCTGCGTAGCAATGCTATTCCAGCCGCTATATTACGCTCCGCCGCGTAGCAATGCTATTCCAGCCGCTATATTACGCTCCGCTGCGTAGCAATGCTATTCCAGCCGCTATATTACGCTCCGCTGCGTAGCAATGCTATTCCAGCCGCTATATTACGCTCCGCTGCGTAGCAATGCTATTCCAGCCGCTATATTACGCTCCGCTGCGTAGCAATGCTATTCCAGCCGCTATATTACGCTCCGCTGCGTAGCAATGCTATTCCAGCCGCTATATTACGCTCCGCTGCGTAGCAATGCTATTCCAGCCGCTATATTACGCTCCGCTGCGTAGCAATGCTATTCCAGCCGCTATATTACGCTCCGCTGCGTAGCAATGCTATTCCAGCCGCTATATTACGCTCCGCTGCGTAGCAATGCTATTCCAGCCGCTATATTACGCTCCGCTGCGTAGCAATGCTATTCCAGCCGCTATATTACGCTCCGCCGCGTAGCAATGCTATTCCAGCCGCTATATTACGCTCCGCTGCGTAGCAATGCTATTCCAGCCGCTATATTACGCTCCGCTGCGTAGCAATGCTATTCCAGCCGCTATATTACGCTCCGCTGCGTAGCAATGCTATTCCAGCCGCTATATTACGCTCCGCTGCGTAGCAATGCTATTCCAGCCGCTATATTACGCTCCGCTGCGTAGCAATGCTATTCCAGCCGCTATATTACGCTCCGCTGCGTAGCAATGCTATTCCAGCCGCTATATTACGCTCCGCTGCGTAGCAATGCTATTCCAGCCGCTATATTACGCTCCGCTGCGTAGCAATGCTATTCCAGCCGCTATATTACGCTCCGCCGCGTAGCAATGCTATTCCAGCCGCTATATTACGCTCCGCTGCGTAGCAATGCTATTCCAGCCGCTATATTACGCTCCGCTGCGTAGCAATGCTATTCCAGCCGCTATATTACGCTCCGCTGCGTAGCAATGCTATTCCAGCCGCTATATTACGCTCCGCTGCGTAGCAATGCTATTCCAGCCGCTATATTACGCTCCGCTGCGTAGCAATGCTATTCCAGCCGCTATATTACGCTCCGCTGCGTAGCAATGCTATTCCAGCCGCTATATTACGCTCCGCTGCGTAGCAATGCTATTCCAGCCGCTATATTACGCTCCGCCGCGTAGCACGCTTCTTACTATAGCGGCCGCTATATTACGCTCCGCCGCGTAGCACGCTTCTTACTATAGCGGCCGCTATATTACGCTCCGCCGCGTAGCACGCTTCTTACTATAGCGGCCGCTATATTACGCTCCGCCGCGTAGCAATGCTATTCCAGCCGCTATATTACGCTCCGCTGCGTAGCAATGCTATTCCAGCCGCTATATTACGCTCCGCTGCGTAGCAATGCTATTCCAGCCGCTATATTACGCTCCGCTGCGTAGCAATGCTATTCCAGCCGCTATATTACGCTCCGCTGCGTAGCAATGCTATTCCAGCCGCTATATTACGCTCCGCGCTGCGTGCCAATGCTATTCCAGCCGCTATATTACGCTCCGCTGCGTAGCAATGCTATTCCAGCCCGCTATATTACGCTCCGCCGCGTAGCACGCTTCTTACTATAGCGGCCGCTATATTACGCTCCGCCGCGTAGCAATGCTATTCCAGCCGCTATATTACGCTCCGCTGCGTAGCAATGCTATTCCAGCCGCTATATTACGCTCCGCTGCGTAGCAATGCTATTCCAGCCGCTATATTAGGCTCCGCCGCGTAGCAATGCTATTCCAGCCGCTATATTACGCTCCGCTGCGTAGCAATGCTATTCCAGCCGCTATATTACGCTCCGCTGCGTAGCAATGCTATTCCAGCCGCTATATTACGCTCCGCTGCGTAGCAATGCTATTCCAGCCCCTATATTACGCTCCGCCTGCGTAGCAATGCTATTCCAGCCGCTATATTACGCTCCGCCGCGTAGCAATGCTATTCCAGCCGCTATATTACGCTCCGCTGCGTAGCAATGCTATTCCAGCCGCTATATTACGCTCCGCTGCGTAGCAATGCTATTCCAGCCGCTATATTAGGCTCCGCTGCGTAGCAATGCTATTCCAGCCGCTATATTACGCTCCGCCGCGTAGCAATGCTATTCCAGCCGCTATATTACGCTCCGCTGCGTAGCAATGCTATTCCAGCCGCTATATTAGGCTCCGCTGCGTAGCAATGCTATTCCAGCCGCTATATTACGCTCCGCTGCGTAGCAATGCTATTCCAGCCGCTATATTAGGCTCCGCTGCGTAGCAATGCTATTCCAGCCGCTATATTACGCTCCGCTGCGTAGCAATGCTATTCCAGCCGCTATATTACGCTCCGCTGCGTAGCACGCTATTCCAGCCGCTATATTACGCTCCGCTGCGTAGCAATGCTATTCCAGCCGCTATATTACGCTCCGCTGCGTAGCAATGCTATTCCAGCCGCTATATTACGCTCCGCTGCGTAGCAATGCTATTCCAGCCGCTATATTACGCTCCGCTGCGTAGCAATGCTATTCCAGCCGCTATATTAGCTCCGCCGCGTAGCAATGCTATTCCAGCCGCTATATTACGCTCCGCCGCGTAGCACGCTTCTTACTATAGCGGCCGCTATATTACGCTCCGCCGCGTAGCAATGCTATTCCAGCCGCTATATTACGCTCCGCTGCGTAGCAATGCTATTCCAGCCGCTATATTACGCTCCGCTGCGTAGCAATGCTATTCCAGCCGCTATATTAGGCTCCGCTGCGTAGCAATGCTATTCCAGCCGCTATATTACGCTCCGCTGCGTAGCAATGCTATTCCAGCCGCTATATTACGCTCCGCTGCGTAGCAATGCTATTCCAGCCGCTATATTACGCTCCGCTGCGTAGCAATGCTATTCCAGCCGCTATATTCGCTCCGCCGCGTAGCAATGCTATTCCAGCCGCTATATTACGCTCCGCTGCGTAGCAATGCTATTCCAGCCCCTATATTAGGCTCCGCTGCGTGCCAATGCTATTGCAGCCGCTATATTACGCTCCGCTGCGTGCCAATGCTATTGCAGCCGCTATATTAGGCTCCGCTGCGCGCCAATGCTATTCCAGCCGCTATATTAGGCTCCGCTGCGTAGCAATGCTATTCCAGCCCCTATATTAGGCTCCGCTCGCGCGTAGCAATGCTATTCCAGCCGCTATATTAGGCTCCGCTGCGTAGCAATGCTATTCCAGCCGCTATATTACGCTCCGCCGCGTAGCAATGCTATTCCAGCCGCTATATTAGGCTCCGCTGCGTAGCAATGCTATTCCAGCCGCTATATTAGGCTCCGCTGCGTAGCAATGCTATTCCAGCCGCTATATTACGCTCCGCCGCGTAGCAATGCTATTCCAGCCGCTATATTACGCTCCGCTGCGTAGCAATGCTATTCCAGCCGCTATATTAGGCTCCGCTGCGTAGCAATGCTATTCCAGCCGCTATATTACGCTCCGCTGCGTAGCAATGCTATTCCAGCCGCTATATTACGCTCCGCTGCGTAGCAATGCTATTCCAGCCGCTATATTACGCTCCGCTGCGTAGCAATGCTATTCCAGCCGCTATATTACGCTCCGCTGCGTAGCAATGCTATTCCAGCCGCTATATTACGCTCCGCTGCGTAGCAATGCTATTCCAGCCGCTATATTACGCTCCGCTGCGTAGCAATGCTATTCCAGCCGCTATATTAGGCTCCGCCGCGTAGCAATGCTATTCCAGCCGCTATATTAGGCTCCGCGTAGCAATGCTATTCCAGCCGCTATATTAGGCTCCGCTGCGTAGCAATGCTATTCCAGCCGCTATATTACGCTCCGCTGCGTAGCAATGCTATTCAGCCAGCCTATATTACGCTCCGCTGCGTAGCAATGCTATTCCAGCCGCTATATTACGCTCCGCTGCGTAGCAATGCTATTCCAGCCGCTATATTACGCTCCGCTGCGTAGCAATGCTATTCCAGCCGCTATATTACGCTCCGCCGCGTAGCACGCTTCTTACTATAGCGGCCGCTATATTAGGCTCCGCCGCGTAGCAATGCTATTCCAGCCGCTATATTACGCTCCGCTGCGTAGCAATGCTATTCCAGCCGCTATATTACGCTCCGCTGCGTAGCAATGCTATTCCAGCCGCTATATTACGCTCCGCTGCGTAGCAATGCTATTCCAGCCGCTATATTACGCTCCGCTGCGTAGCAATGCTATTCCAGCCGCTATATTACGCTCCGCTGCGTAGCAATGCTATTCCAGCCGCTATATTACGCTCCGCCGCGTAGCAATGCTATTCCAGCCGCTATATTACGCTCCGCTGCGTAGCAATGCTATTCCAGCCGCTATATTACGCTCCGCTGCGTAGCAATGCTATTCCAGCCGCTATATTACGCTCCGCTGCGTAGCAATGCTATTCCAGCCGCTATATTACGCTCCGCTGCGTAGCAATGCTATTCCAGCCGCTATATTACGCTCCGCTGCGTAGCAATGCTATTCCAGCCGCTATATTACGCTCCGCCGCGTAGCAATGCTATTCCAGCCGCTATATTACGCTCCGCTGCGTAGCAATGCTATTCCAGCCGCTATATTACGCTCCGCTGCGTAGCAATGCTATTCCAGCCGCTATATTAGGCTCCGCTGCGTAGCAATGCTATTCCAGCCGCTATATTACGCTCCGCTGCGTAGCAATGCTATTCCAGCCGCTATATTACGCTCCGCCGCGTAGCAATGCTATTCCAGCCGCTATATTAGGCTCCGCTGCGTAGCAATGCTATTCCAGCCGCTATATTACGCTCCGCTGCGTAGCAATGCTATTCCAGCCGCTATATTACGCTCCGCTGCGTAGCAATGCTATTCCAGCCGCTATATTACGCTCCGCTGCGTAGCAATGCTATTCCAGCCGCTATATTACGCTCCGCTGCGTAGCAATGCTATTCCAGCCGCTATATTACGCTCCGCTGCGTAGCAATGCTATTCCAGCCGCTATATTACGCTCCGCTGCGTAGCAATGCTATTCCAGCCCTATATTACGCTCCGCTGCGTAGCAATGCTATTCCAGCCGCTATATTACGCTCCGCTGCGTAGCAATGCTATTCCAGCCGCTATATTACGCTCCGCTGCGTAGCAATGCTATTCCAGCCGCTATATTACGCTCCGCTGCGTAGCAATGCTATTCCAGCCGCTATATTACGCTCCGCTGCGTAGCAATGCTATTCCAGCCGCTATATTACGCTCCGCTGCGTAGCAATGCTATTCCAGCCGCTATATTACGCTCCGCCGCGTAGCAATGCTATTCCAGCCGCTATATTACGCTCCGCTGCGTAGCAATGCTATTCCAGCCGCTATATTACGCTCCGCCGCTGCGTGCCAATGCTATTCCAGCCGCTATATTACGCTCCGCTGCGTAGCAATGCTATTCCAGCCGCTATATTACGCTCCGCTGCGTAGCAATGCTATTCCAGCCGCTATATTACGCTCCGCTGCGTAGCAATGCTATTCCAGCCGCTATATTACGCTCCGCTGCGTAGCAATGCTATTCCAGCCGCTATATTACGCTCCGCTGCGTAGCAATGCTATTCCAGCCGCTATATTACGCTCCGCTGCGTAGCAATGCTATTCCAGCCGCTATATTACGCTCCGCTGCGTAGCAATGCTATTCCAGCCGCTATATTACGCTCCGCTGCGTAGCAATGCTATTCCAGCCGCTATATTACGCTCCGCTGCGTAGCAATGCTATTCCAGCCGCTATATTACGCTCCGCTGCGTAGCAATGCTATTCCAGCCGCTATATTACGCTCCGCTGCGTAGCAATGCTATTCCAGCCGCTATATTACGCTCCGCTGCGTAGCAATGCTATTCCAGCCGCTATATTACGCTCCGCTGCGTAGCAATGCTATTCCAGCCGCTATATTACGCTCCGCTGCGTAGCAATGCTATTCCAGCCGCTATATTACGCTCCGCTGCGTAGCAATGCTATTCCAGCCCCTATATTACGCTCCGCCGCGTAGCACGCTTCTTACTATAGCGGCCGCTATATTACGCTCCGCCGCGTAGCAATGCTATTCCAGCCGCTATATTACGCTCCGCTGCGTAGCAATGCTATTCCAGCCGCTATATTACGCTCCGCTGCGTAGCAATGCTATTCCAGCCCCTATATTACGCTCCGCTGCGTAGCAATGCTATTCCAGCCGCTATATTACGCTCCGCTGCGTGCCAATGCTATTGCAGCCGCTATATTACGCTCCGCTGCGTAGCAATGCTATTCCAGCCGCTATATTACGCTCCGCCGCGTAGCAATGCTATTCCAGCCGCTATATTACGGCTCCGCTGCGTGCCAATGCTATTGCAGCCGCTATATTACGCTCCGCTGCGTAGCAATGCTATTCCAGCCGCTATATTACGCTCCGCTGCGTAGCAATGCTATTCCAGCCGCTATATTACGCTCCGCTGCGTAGCAATGCTATTCCAGCCCCTATATTACGCTCCGCTGCGTAGCAATGCTATTCCAGCCGCTATATTACGCTCCGCTGCGTAGCAATGCTATTCCAGCCGCTATATTACGCTCCGCTGCGTAGCAATGCTATTCCAGCCGCTATATTACGCTCCGCTGCGTAGCAATGCTATTCCAGCCGCTATATTACGCTCCGCTGCGTAGCAATGCTATTCCAGCCGCTATATTACGCTCCGCTGCGTAGCAATGCTATTCCAGCCGCTATATTACGCTCCGCCGCGTAGCAATGCTATTCCAGCCGCTATATTACGCTCCGCTGCGTAGCAATGCTATTCCAGCCCCTATATTACGCTCCGCCGCGTAGCAATGCTATTCCAGCCGCTATATTACGCTCCGCTGCGTAGCAATGCTATTCCAGCCCTATATTACGCTCCGCTGCGTAGCAATGCTATTCCAGCCGCTATATTACGCTCCGCTGCGTAGCAATGCTATTCCAGCCGCTATATTACGCTCCGCTGCGTAGCAATGCTATTCCAGCCGCTATATTACGCTCCGCTGCGTAGCAATGCTATTCCAGCCGCTATATTACGCTCCGCTGCGTAGCAATGCTATTCCAGCCGCTATATTACGCTCCGCTGCGTAGCAATGCTATTCCAGCCGCTATATTACGCTCCGCCGCGTAGCAATGCTATTCCAGCCGCTATATTACGCTCCGCTGCGTAGCAATGCTATTCCAGCCGCTATATTACGCTCCGCTGCGTAGCAATGCTATTCCAGCCGCTATATTACGCTCCGCTGCGTAGCAATGCTATTCCAGCCGCTATATTACGCTCCGCTGCGTAGCAATGCTATTCCAGCGCTATATTACGGCTCCGCTGCGTAGCAATGCTATTCCAGCCGTATATTACGCTCCGCTGCGTAGCAATGCTATTCCAGCCCGCTATATTACGCTCCGCTGCGTAGCAATGCTATTCCAGCCGCTATATTACGCTCCGCCGCGTAGCAATGCTATTCCAGCCGCTATATTACGCTCCGCTGCGTAGCAATGCTATTCCAGCCGCTATATTACGCTCCGCTGCGTAGCAATGCTATTCCAGCCGCTATATTACGCTCCGCTGCGTAGCAATGCTATTCCAGCCGCTATATTACGCTCCGCTGCGTAGCAATGCTATTCCAGCCGCTATATTACGCTCCGCTGCGTAGCAATGCTATTCCAGCCGCTATATTACGCTCCGCTGCGTAGCAATGCTATTCCACCCCCTATATTACGCTCCGCTGCGTAGCAATGCTATTCCAGCCGCTATATTACGCTCCGCTGCGTAGCAATGCTATTCCAGCCGCTATATTACGCTCCGCTGCGTAGCAATGCTATTCCAGCCGCTATATTACGCTCCGCTGCGTAGCAATGCTATTCCAGCCGCTATATTACGCTCCGCCGCGTAGCAATGCTATTCCAGCCCCTATATTACGCTCCGCCGCGTAGCAATGCTATTCCAGCCGCTATATTACGCTCCGCTGCGTAGCAATGCTATTCCAGCCGCTATATTACGCTCCGCTGCGTAGCAATGCTATTCCAGCCGCTATATTACGCTCCGCCGCGTAGCAATGCTATTCCAGCCGCTATATTACGCTCCGCCGCGTAGCAATGCTATTCCAGCCGCTATATTACGCTCCGCTGCGTAGCAATGCTATTCCAGCCGCTATATTACGCTCCGCTGCGTAGCAATGCTATTCCAGCCGCTATATTACGCTCCGCTGCGTAGCAATGCTATTCCCGCCCTATATTACGCTCCGCCGCGTAGCAATGCTATTCCAGCCGCTATATTACGCTCCGCTGCGTAGCAATGCTATTCCAGCCGCTATATTACGCTCCGCTGCGTAGCAATGCTATTCCAGCCGCTATATTACGCTCCGCTGCGTAGCAATGCTATTCCAGCCGCTATATTACGCTCCGCTGCGTAGCAACAGCATTCCAGCCGCTATATTACGCTAGCAATGCTATTCCAGCGCTATATTACGCTCCGCTGCGTAGCAACAGCATTCCAGCCGCTATATTACGCTCCGCTGCGTAGCAATGCTATTCCAGCCGCTATATTACGCTCCGCTGCGTAGCAATGCTATTCCAGCGCTATATTACGCTCCGCTGCGTAGCAATGCTATTCCAGCCGCTATATTACGCTCCGCTGCGTAGCAATGCTATTCCAGCCGCTATATTACGCTCCGCTGCGTAGCAATGCTATTCCAGCCGCTATATATTACGCTCCGCTGCGTAGCAATGCTATTCCAGCCGCTATATTACGCTCCGCTGCGTAGCAATGCTATTCCAGCCGCTATATTACGCTCCGCTGCGTAGCAATGCTATTCCAGCCGCTATATTACGCTCCGCCGCGTAGCAATGCTATTCCAGCCGCTATATTACGCTCCGCGCGTAGCAATGCTATTCCAGCCGCTATATTACGCTCCGCTGCGTAGCAATGCTATTCCAGCCGCTATATTACGCTCCGCGCGTAGCAATGCTATTCCAGCCGCTATATTACGCTCCGCTGCGTAGCAATGCTATTCCAGCCGCTATATTACGCTCCGCTGCGTAGCAATGCTATTCCAGCCGCTATATTACGCTCCGCTGCGTAGCAATGCTATTCCAGCCGCTATATTACGCTCCGCTGCGTAGCAATGCTATTCCAGCCGCTATATTACGCTCCGCCGCGTAGCAATGCTATTCCAGCCGCTATATTTACGCTCCGCCGCGTAGCAATGCTATTCCAGCCGCTATATTACGCTCCGCCGCGTAGCAATGCTATTCCAGCCGCTATATTACGCTCCGCTGCGTAGCAATGCTATTCCAGCCGCTATATTACGCTCCGCTGCGTAGCAATGCTATTCCAGCCGCTATATTACGCTCCGCTGCGTAGCAATGCTATTCCAGCCGCCTATATTACGCTCCGCTGCGTAGCAATGCTATTCCAGCCCCTATATTACGCTCCGCTGCGTAGCAATGCTATTCCAGCCCCTATATTACGCTCCGCTGCGTAGCAATGCTATTCCAGCCGCTATATTACGCTCCGCTGCGTAGCAATGCTATTCCAGCCCCTATATTACGCTCCGCCGCGTAGCAATGCTATTCCAGCCGCTATATTACGCTCCGCTGCGTAGCAATGCTATTCCAGCCGCTATATTACGCTCCGCTGCGTAGCAATGCTATTCCAGCCCCTATATTACGCTCCGCCGCGTAGCAATGCTATTCCAGCCCCTATATTACGCTCCGCCGCGTAGCAATGCTATTCCAGCCCCTATATTACGCTCCGCTGCGTAGCAATGCTATTCCAGCCGCTATATTACGCTCCGCTGCGTAGCAATGCTATTCCAGCCGCTATATTACGCTCCGCTGCGTAGCAATGCTATTCCAGCCCCTATATTACGCTCCGCCGCGTAGCAATGCTATTCCAGCCGCTATATTACGCTCCGCTGCGTAGCAATGCTATTCCAGCCCTATATTACGCTCCGCCGCGTAGCAATGCTATTCCAGCCGCTATATTACGCTCCGCCGCGTAGCAATGCTATTCCAGCCCCTATATTACGCTCCGCCGCGTAGCAATGCTATTCCAGCCGCTATATTACGCTCCGCTGCGTAGCAATGCTATTCCAGCCCGCTATATTACGCTCCGCTGCGTAGCAATGCTATTCCAGCCGCTATATTACGCTCCGCTGCGTAGCAATGCTATTCCAGCCCTATATTACGCTCCGCTGCGTAGCAATGCTATTCCAGCCGCTATATTACGCTCCGCTGCGTAGCAATGCTATTCCAGCCGCTATATTACGCTCCGCGCGTAGCAATGCTATTCCAGCCGCTATATTACGCTCCGCCGCGTAGCAATGCTATTCCAGCCGCTATATTACGCTCCGCTGCGTAGCAATGCTATTCCAGCCCCTATATTACGCTCCGCCGCGTAGCACGCTTCTTACTATAGCGGCCGCTATATTACGCTCCGCCGCGTAGCAATGCTATTCCAGCCCCTATATTACGCTCCGCTGCGTAGCAATGCTATTCCAGCCGCTATATTACGCTCCGCTGCGTAGCAATGCTATTCCGGCCGCTATATTACGCTCCGCCGCGTAGCAATGCTATTCCAGCCGCTATATTACGCTCCGCGCGTAGCAATGCTATTCCAGCCCCTATATTACGCTCCGCTGCGTAGCAATGCTATTCCAGCCCCTATATTACGCTCCGCCGCGTAGCAATGCTATTCCAGCCGCTATATTACGCTCCGCTGCGTAGCAATGCTATTCCAGCCGCTATATTACGCTCCGCTGCGTAGCAATGCTATTCCAGCCGCTATATTACGCTCCGCTGCGTAGCAATGCTATTCCAGCCGCTATATTACGCTCCGCTGCGTAGCAATGCTATTCCAGCCGCTATATTACGCTCCGCTGCGTAGCAATGCTATTCCAGCCGCTATATTACGCTCCGCTGCGTAGCAATGCTATTCCAGCCGCTATATTACGCTCCGCTGCGTAGCAATGCTATTCCAGCCCCTATATTACGCTCCGCTGCGTAGCAATGCTATTCCAGCCGCTATATTACGCTCCGCTGCGTAGCAATGCTATTCCAGCCGCTATATTACGCTCCGCTGCGTAGCAATGCTATTCCAGCCGCTATATTACGCTCCGCTGCGTAGCAATGCTATTCCAGCCGCTATATTACGCTCCGCTGCGTAGCAATGCTATTCCAGCCGCTATATTAGGCTCCGCTGCGTAGCAATGCTATTCCAGCCGCTATATTAGGCTCCGCTGCGTAGCAATGCTATTCCAGCCCCTATATTAGGCTCCGCTGCGTAGCAATGCTATTCCAGCCCCTATATTACGCTCCGCTGCGTAGCAATGCTATTCCAGCCGCTATATTACGCTCCGCTGCGTAGCAATGCTATTCCAGCCCCTATATTACGCTCCGCTGCGTAGCAATGCTATTCCAGCCGCTATATTACGCTCCGCTGCGTAGCAATGCTATTCCAGCCGCTATATTACGCTCCGCTGCGTAGCAATGCTATTCCAGCCGCCTATATTACGCTCCGCTGCGTAGCAATGCTATTCCAGCCGCTATATTACGCTCCGCTGCGTAGCAATGCTATTCCAGCCGCTATATTACGCTCCGCTGCGTAGCAATGCTATTCCAGCCGCTATATTACGCTCCGCTGCGTAGCAATGCTATTCCAGCCCCTATATTACGCTCCGCTGCGTAGCAATGCTATTCCAGCCGCCTATATTACGCTCCGCTGCGTAGCAATGCTATTCCAGCCCCTATATTAGGCTCCGCTGCGTAGCAATGCTATTCCAGCCGCTATATTACGCTCCGCTGCGTAGCAATGCTATTCCAGCCCCTATATTACGCTCCGCTGCGTAGCAATGCTATTCCAGCCGCTATATTACGCTCCGCTGCGTAGCAATGCTATTCCAGCCGCTATATTAGGCTCCGCTGCGTAGCAATGCTATTCCAGCCGCTATATTACGCTCCGCTGCGTAGCAATGCTATTCCAGCCGCTATATTAGGCTCCGCTGCGTAGCAATGCTATTCCAGCCCCTATATTACGCTCCGCTGCGTAGCAATGCTATTCCAGCCGCTATATTACGCTCCGCTGCGTAGCAATGCTATTCCAGCCGCTATATTACGCTCCGCTGCGTAGCAATGCTATTCCAGCCGCTATATTACGCTCCGCTGCGTAGCAATGCTATTCCAGCCCCTATATTACGCTCCGCTGCGTAGCAATGCTATTCCAGCCCCTATATTACGCTCCGCTGCGTAGCAATGCTATTCCAGCCGCCTATATTACGCTCCGCTGCGTAGCAATGCTATTCCAGCCCCTATATTACGCTCCGCTGCGTAGCAATGCTATTCCAGCCCCTATATTACGCTCCGCTGCGTAGCAATGCTATTCCAGCCCCTATATTACGCTCCGCTGCGTAGCAATGCTATTCCAGCCGCTATATTACGCTCCGCTGCGTAGCAATGCTATTCCAGCCGCTATATTACGCTCCGCTGCGTAGCAATGCTATTCCAGCCGCTATATTACGCTCCGCTGCGTAGCAATGCTATTCCAGCCGCTATATTAGGCTCCGCTGCGTAGCAATGCTATTCCAGCCGCTATATTACGCTCCGCTGCGTAGCAATGCTATTCCAGCCGCTATATTAGGCTCCGCTGCGTAGCAATGCTATTCCAGCCGCTATATTAATTTTAAAAATCGATAAAAAAATTTTCGGACCCCGTAAAATTTTCCGAAGTCGGACCAAAATTTTTAAGGACCCCGGAAAATTTTCCGAAGTCGGACCAAAATTTTTTCGGACCCCGGAAAATTTTCAAAATCGGTCAAAAATTTTCGGACCCCGGAAAATTTTCCGAAGTCGGACCAAAATTTTTTCGACCCCGGAAAATTTTCAAAATCGATCAAAAATTTTCGGACCCCGTAAAATTTTCCGAAGTTGGACCAAAATTTTTTCGGACCCCGGAAAATTTTCAAAATCGGTCAAAAATTTTCGGACCCCGGAAAATTTTCCGAAGTCGGACTAAAATTTTTTCGGACCCCGGAAAATTTTCCGAAGTCGGACCAAAATTTTTTCGACCCCGGAAAATTTTCAAAATCGGTCAAAAATTTTCGGACCCCGGAAAATTTTTCGAAGTCGGACCAAAATTTTTTCGGACCCCGGAAAATTTTCAAAATCGGTCAAAAATTTCGGACCCCGGAAAATTTTTCGAAGTCGGACCAAAATTTTTTCGGACCCCGGAAAATTTTAAAAATCGATCAAAAATTTTCGGACCCCGTAAAATTTTCCGAAGTCGGACCAAAATTTTTAAGGACCCCGGAAAATTTTCCGAAGTCGGACCAAAATTTTTTCGGACCCCGGAAAATTTTCCGAAGTCGGACTAAAATTTTTTCGGACCCCGGAAAATTTTCCGAAGTCGGACCAAAATTTTTTCGACCCCGGAAAATTTTCAAAATCGTTCAAAAATTTTCGGACCCCGGAAAATTTTCCGAGGTCGGACCAAAATTTTTTCGATCCCAGAAAGTTTCCAAAATCGGTCATAATTTTCGGACCCCGGAAAATTTTCCGAACTCGGACCAAAATTTTTTCGGCCCGGAAAATTTTCAAAATCGGTCAAAAATTTTCGGACCCCGGAAAATTTTCCGAAGTCGGGCCAAAATTTTTTCGACCCCGGAAAATTTTCAAAATCGATAAAAAATTTTCGGACCCCGGAAAATTTTCAAAATCGGTCAAAAATTTTCGGACCCCGGAAAATTTTCAAAATCGGTCAAAAATTTTCGGACCCCGGAAAATTTTCCGAAGTCGGACTAAAATTTTTTCGGACCCCGGAAAATTTTCCGAAGTCGGACCAAAATTTTTTCGACCCCGGAAAATTTTCAAAATCGTTCAAAAATTTTCGGACCCCGGAAAATTTTCCGAGGTCGGACCAAAATTTTTTCGACCCCAGAAAATTTTCAAAATCGGTCAAAAATTTTCGGACCCCGGAAAATTTTCCGAAGTCGGACCAAAATTTTTTCGACCCCGGAAAATTTTCAAAATCGATCAAAAATTTTCGGACCCCGGAAAATTTTCCGAAGTCGGACCAAAATTTTTTCGACCCCGGAAAATTTTCAAAATCGGTCAAAAATTTTCGGACCCCGGAAAATTTTCCGAAGTGGGACCAAAATTTTTTCGACCCCGGAAAATTTTCAAAATCGGTCAAAAATTTTCGGACCCCGGAAAATTTTTCGAAGTCGGACCAAAATTTTTTCGACCCCGGAAAATTTTCAAAATCGATCAAAAATTTTCGGACCCCGGAAAATTTTCCGAAGTCGGACCAAAATTTTTCGACCCCGGAAAATTTTCAAAATCGGTCAAAAATTTTCGGACCCCGGAAAATTTTCCGAAGTCGGACTAAAATTTTTTCGGACCCCGGAAAATTTTCCGAAGTCGGACCAAAATTTTTTCGACCCCGGAAAATTTTCAAAATCGGTCAAAAATTTTCGGACCCCGGAAAATTTTCCGAGGTCGGACCAAAAATTTTTCGACCCCGAAAATTTTCAAAATCGGTCAAAAATTTTCGGACCCCGGAAAATTTTCCGAAGTCGGACCAAAATTTTTTCGGCCCCGGAAAATTTTCAAAATCGGTCAAAAATTTTCGGACCCCGGAAAATTTTCCGAAGTCGGACCAAAATTTTTTCAACCCCGGAAAATTTTCAAAATCGGTCAAAAATTTTCGGACCCCGGAAAATTTTCCGAAGTCGGACCAAAATTTTTTCGACCCCGGAAAATTTTCAAAATCGGTCAAAAATTTTCGGACCCCGGAAAATTTTCCGAAGTCGGACTAAAATTTTTTCGGACCCCGGAAAATTTTCCGAAATCAGACCAAAATTTTTTCGACCCCGGAAAATTTTCAAAATCGGTCAAAAATTTTCGGACCCCGGAAAATTTTCCGAAGTCGGACCAAAATTTTTTCGACCCCGGAAAATTTTCAAAATCGGTAAAAAAATTTTTCGACCCCGGAAAATTTTCCGAAGTCGGACCAAAATTTTTTCGGACCCGGAAAATTTTCAAAATCGATCAAAAATTTTCGGACCCCGGAAAATTTTCCGAAGTCGGACCAAAATTTTTTCGGACCCCGGAAAATTTTCAAAATCGGTCAAAAATTTTCGGACCCCGGAAAATTTTCCGAAGTCGGACCAAAATTTTTTCGGACCCCGGAAAATTTTCCGAAGTCGGACCAAAATTTTTTCGACCCCGAAAAATTTTCAAAATCGGTCAAAAATTTTCGGACCCCGGAAAATTTTCCGAAGTCGGACCAAAATTTTTTCGACCCCGGAAAATTTTCAAAATCGATCAAAAATTTTCGGACCCCGGAAAATTTTCCGAAGTCGGACCAAAATTTTTTCGACCCGGAAAATTTTCAAAATCGGTCAAAAATTTTCGGACCCCGGAAAATTTTCCGAAGTCGGACCAAAATTTTTTCGACCCCGGAAAATTTTCCGAAGTCGGACCAAAATTTTTTCGACCCCGGAAAATTTTCAAAATCGTTCAAAAATTTTCGGACCCCGGAAAATTTTCCGAGGTCGGACCAAAATTTTTTCGACCCCGGAAAATTTTCAAAATCGGTCAAAAATTTTCGGACCCCGGAAAATTTTCCGAAGTCGGACCAAAATTTTTTCGGCCCCGGAAAATTTTCAAAATCGGTCAAAAATTTTCGGACCCCGGAAAATTTTCCGAAGTCGGACCAAAATTTTTTCGACCCCGGAAAATTTTCAAAATCGATCAAAAATTTTCGGACCCCGGAAAATTTTCCGAAGTCGGACCAAAATTTTTTCGACCCCGGAAAATTTTCAAAATCGGTCAAAAATTTTTTCGGACCCCGGAAAATTTTCCGAAGTCGGACCAAAATTTTTTCGGACCCCGGAAAATTTTCCGAAGTCGGGCCAAAATTTTTTCGACCCCGGAAAATTTTCAAAATCGGTCAAAAATTTTCGGACCCCGGAAAATTTTCCGAAGTCGGACCAAAATTTTTTCGACCCCGGAAAATTTTTAAAATCGGTCAAAAATTTTCGGACCCCGGAAAATTTTCTGAAGTCGGACCAAAATTTTTTCGACCCCGGAAAATTTTCAAAATCGATCAAAAATTTTCGGACCCCGGAAAATTTTCCGAAGTCGGACCAAAATTTTTCGGACCCCGGAAAATTTTCCGAAATCGGACCAAAATTTTTTCGACCCCGGAAAATTTTCAAAATCGGTCAAAAATTTTCGGACCCCGGAAAATTTTCCGAAGTCGGACCAAAATTTTTTCGACCCCGGAAAATTTTCAAAATCGGTCAAAAATTTTCGGACCCCGGAAAATTTTCTGAAGTCGGACCAAAATTTTTTCGACCCCGGAAAATTTTCAAAATCGGTCAAAAATTTTCGGACCCCGGAAAATTTTCTGAAGTCGGACCAAAATTTTTTCGACCCCGGAAAATTTTCAAAATTGGTCAAAAATTTTCGGACCCCGGAAAATTTTCCGAAGTCGGACCAAAATTTTTTCGACCCCGGAAAATTTTCAAAATCGGTCAAAAATTTTCGGACCCTGGTAAATTTTCCGAAGTCGGACCGAAATTTTTTCGACCCCGGAAAATTTTCAAAATCGGTCAAAAATTTTCGGACCCCGGAAAATTTTCCGAAGTCGGACCAAAATTTTTTCGGACCCCGGAAAATTTTCAAAATCGGTCAAAAATTTTCGGACCCCGGAAAATTTTCCGAAGTCGGACCAAAATTTTTTCGGACCCCGGAAAATTTTCAAAATCGGTCAAAAATTTTCGGACCCCGGAAAATTTTCCGAAGTCGGACTAAAATTTTTTCGGACCCCGGAAAATTTTCCGAAGTCGGGCCAAAATTTATTCGACCCCGGAAAATTTTCAAAATCGTTCAAAAATTTTCGGACCCCGGAAAATTTTCCGAAGTCGGACCAAAATTTTTTCGACCCCGGAAAATTTTTAAAATCGGTCAAAAATTTTCGGACCCCGGAAAATTTTCCGAAGTCGGACCAAAATTTTTTAAACCCCGGAAAATTTTCAAAATCGGTCAAAAATTTTCGGACCCCGGAAAATTTTCCGAAGTCGGACCAAAATTTTTTCGACCCCGGAAAATTTTCAAAATCGGTCAAAAATTTTCGGACCCCGGAAAATTTTCCGAAGTCGGACCAAAATTTTTTCGACCCCGGAAAATTTTCAAAATCGGTCAAAAATTTTCGGACCCCGGAAAATTTTCCGAAGTCGGATAAAAATTTTTTCGACCCCGGAAAATTTTCAAAATCGGTCAAAAATTTTCGGACCCCGGAAAATTTTCCGAAGTCGGACCAAAATTTTTTCGGACCCCGGAAAATTTTCAAAATCGATCAAAAATTTTCGGACCCCGGAAAATTTTCCGAAGTCGGACCAAAATTTTTTCGACCCCGGAAAATTTTCAAAATCGGTCAAAAATTTTCGGACCCCGGAAAATTTTCCGAAGTCGGACAAAAATTTTTTCGGACCCCGGAAAATTTTCCGAAGTCGGACCAAAATTTTTTCGACCCCGGAAAATTTTCAAAATCGGTCAAAAATTTTCGGACCCCGGAAAATTTTCCGAAGTCGGACCAAAATTTTTTCGACCCCGGAAAATTTTCAAAATCGGTCAAAAATTTTCGGACCCCGGAAAATTTTCCGAAGTCGGACCAAAATTTTTTCGACCCCGGAAAATTTTCAAAATCGGTCAAAAATTTTCGGACTCCGGAAAATTTTCCGAAGTCGGACCAAAATTTTTTCGACCCCGGAAAATTTTCAAAATCGGTCAAAAATTTTCGGACCCCGGAAAATTTTCCGAAATCGGACCAAAATTTTTTCGACCCCGGAAAATTTTCAAAATCGGTCAAAAATTTTCGGACCCCGGAAAATTTTCCGAAGTCGGACAAAAATTTTTTCGACCCCGGAAAATTTTCAAAATCGGTCATAATTTTCGGACCCCGGAAAATTTTCCGAAGTCGGACCAAAATTTTTTCGGCCCCGGAAAATTTTCAAAATCGGTCAAAAATTTTCGGACCCCGGAAAATTTTCCGAAGTCGGACCAAAATTTTTTCGACCCCGGAAAATTTTCAAAATCGGTCAAAAATTTTCGGACCCCGGAAAATTTTCCGAAGTCGGACCAAAATTTTTTCGGACCCCGGAAAATTTTCAAAATCGGTCAAAAATTTTCGGACCCCGGAAAATTTTCCGAAGACGGACCAAAATTTTTTTCACCCCGGAAAATTTCCAAAATCGGGCAAAAATTTTTCGACCCCGGAAAATTTTCAAAATCGTTCAAAAATTTTCGGACCCCGGAAAATTTTCCGAGGTCGGACCAAAATTTTTTCGACCCCAGAAAATTTTCAAAATCGGTCAAAATTTTTCGGACCCCGGAAAATTTTCCGAAGTCGGACCAAAATTTTTTCGGACCCCGGAAAATTTTCAAAATCGGTCAAAAATTTTCGGACCCCGGAAAATTTTCCGAAGTCGGACCAAAATTTTTTCGGACCCCGGAAAATTTTCAAAATCGGTCAAAAATTTTCGGACCCCGGAAAATTTTCCGAAGTCGGACTAAAATTTTTTCGGACCCCGGAAAATTTTCCGAAGTCGGACCAAAATTTTTTCAACCCCGGAAAATTTTCAAAATCGGTCAAAAATTTTCGGACCCCGGAAAATTTTTCGAAGTCGGACCAAAATTTTTTCGGACCCCGGAAATTTATCGAAATCGGTCAAAAATTTTCGGACCCCGGAAAATTTTCCGAAGTCGGACCAAAATTTTTTCGACCCCGGAAAATTTTCAAAATCGGTCAAAAATTTTCGGACCCCGGAAAATTTTCCGAAGTCGGACCAAAATTTTTCGACCCCGGAAAATTTTCAAATCGGTCAAAAATTTTCGGACCCCGGAAAATTTTCCGAAGTCGGACCAAAATTTTTTCGACCCCGGAAAATTTTCCGAAGTCGGACCAAAATTTTTTCGACCCCGGAAAATTTTCAATATCGGTCAAAAATTTTCGGACCTCGGAAAATTTTCCGAAGTCGGACCAAAATTTTTTCGACCCCGGAAAATTTTCAAAATCGGTCAAAAATTTTCGGACCCCGGAAAATTTTCCGAAGTCGGACCAAAAATTTTTTCGACCCCGGAAAATTTTCAAAATCGGTAAAAAAATTTTCGGACCCGGAAAATTTTCCGAAGTCGGACCAAAATTTTTTCGGACCCCGGAAAATTTTCAAAATCGGTCAAAAATTTTCGGACCCCGGAAAATTTTCCGAAGTCGGACCAAAATTTTTTCGGACCCCGGAAAATTTTCAAAATCGGTCAAAAATTTTCGGACCCCGGAAAATTTTCCGAAGTCGGACTAAAATTTTTTCGGACCCCGGAAAATTTTCCGAAGTCGGACCAAAATTTTTTCGACCCCGGAAAATTTTCAAAATCGGTCAAAAATTTTCGGACCCCGGAAAATTTTCCAAAGTCGGACCAAAATTTTTTCGGACCCCGGAAAATTTTAAAAATCGATCAAAAATTTTCGGACCCCGTAAAATTTTCCGAAGTCGGACCAAAATTTTTAAGGACCCCGGAAAATTTTCCGAAATCGGTCAAAAATTTTCGGACCCCTGAAAATTTTCCGAAGTCGGACCAAAATTTTTTCGGACCCCGGAAAATTTTCCGAAGTCGGACCAAAATTTTTTCGACCCCGGAAAATTTTCAAAATCGGTCAAAAATTTTCGGACCCCGGAAAATTTTCCGAAGTCGGACCAAAATTTTTTCGACCCCGGAAAATTTTCAAAATCGGTCAAAAATTTTCGGACCCCGGAAAATTTTCCGAAGTCGGACCAAAATTTTTTCGGCCCCGGAAAATTTTCAAAATCGGTCAAAAATTTTCGGACCCCGGAAAATTTTCCGAAGTCGGGCCAAAATTTTTTCGACCCCGGAAAATTTTCAAAATCGGTCAAAAATTTTCGGACCCCGGAAAATTTTCCGAAGTCGGACCAAAATTTTTTTCGACCCCGGAAAATTTTCAAAATCGGTCAAAAATTTTCGGACCCCGGAAAATTTTCCGAAGTCGGACTAAAAATTTTTCGACCCCGGAAAATTTTCCGAAATCGGACCAAAATTTTTTCGACCCCGGAAAATTTTCAAAATCGTTCAAAAATTTTCGGACCCCGGAAAATTTTCCGAAGTCGGACAAAAATTTTTTCGACCCCGGAAAATTTTCAAAATCGGTCAAAAATTTTCGGACCCCGGAAAATTTTCCGAAGTCGGACCAAAATTTTTTCGACCCCGGAAAATTTTCAAAATCGATCAAAAATTTTCGGACCCCGGAAAATTTTCCGAAGTCGGACCAAAATTTTTTCGACCCCGGAAAATTTTCAAAATCGGTCAAAAATTTTCGGACCCCGGAAAATTTTCCGAAGTCGGACCAAAATTTTTTCGGACCCCGGAAAATTTTCCGAAGTCGGACCAAAATTTTTTCGACCCCAGAAAATTTTCAAAATCGTTAAAAAATTTTCGGACCCCGGAAATTTTTCCGAAGTCGGACCAAAATTTTTTCGGACCCCGGAAAATTTTCAAAATCGGTTAAAAATTTTCGGACCCCGGAAATTTTTCCGAAGTCGGACCAAAATTTTTTCGACCCCGGAAAATTTTCAAAATCGGTCAAAAATTTTCGGACCCCGGAAAATTTTCCGAAGTCGGACCAAAATTTTTTCGACCCCGGAAAATTTTCCGAAATCGGACAAAAATTTTTTCGACCCCGGAAAATTTTCAAAATCGGTCAAAAATTTTCGGACCCCGGAAAATTTTCCGAAATCGGACCAAAATTTTTTCGACCCCGGAAAATTTTCAAAATCGTTCAAAAATTTTCGGACCCCGGAAAAATTTAAGAGGTCGGGCCAAAATTTTTTCGACCCCGAAAAATTTTCAAAATCGGTCAAAAATTTTCGGACCCCGGAATATTTTCCGAAGTCGGACCAAAAAATTTTCGACCCCGGAAAATTTTCAAAATCGTTCAAAAATTTTCGGACCCCGGAAAATTTTCCGAAGTCGGATCAAATTTTTTTCGACCCCGGAAAATTTTCAAAATCGGTCAAAAATTTTCGGACCCCGGAAAAATTTTCAAAGTCGAAATAAAATTTTTTCGACTCGGAAAATTTTCCGAAGTCGGACCAAAATTTTTTCGACCCCGGAAAATTTTCAAAATCGGTCAAAAATTTTCGGACCCCGGAAAATTTTCCGAAGTCGGACCAAAATTTTTTCGACCCCGGAAAATTTTCAAAATCGGTCAAAAATTTTCGGACCCCGGAAAATTTTCCGAAGTCGGACCAAAATTTTTTCGACCCCGGAAAATTTTCAAAATCGGTCAAAAATTTTCGGACCCCGGAAAATTTTCCAAATTCGGACCAAAATTTTTTCGACCCCGGAAAATTTTCAAAATCGGTCAAAAATTTTCGGACCCCGGAAAATTTTCCGAAGTCGGATCAAAATTTTTTCGGACCCCGGAAAATTTTCCGAAGTCGGACCAAAATTTTTTCGACCCCGGAAAATTTTCAAAATCGATCAAAAATTTTCGGACCCCGGAAAATTTTTCGAAGTCGGACCAAAATTTTTTCGACCCCGGAAAATTTTAAAAATCGGTCAAAAATTTTCGGACCCCGGAAAATTTTCCGAAGTCGGACCAAAATTTTTTCAACCCCAGAAAATTTTCAAAATCGGTCAAAAATTTTCGGACCCCGCAAAATTTTCCGAAATCGGACAAAAATTTTTTCGGACCCCGCAAAATTTTCCGAAATCGGTCCAAAATTTTTTCGACCCCGGAAAATTTTCAAAATCGGTCAAAAATTTTCGGACCCCGGAAAATTTTCCGAAGTCGGACCAAAATTTTTTCGACCCCGGAAAATTTTCAAAATCGGTCAAAAATTTTCGGACCCCGGAAAATTTTCCGAAATCGGACCAAAATTTTTTCGTCCCCGGAAAATTTTCAAAATCGGTCAAAAATTTTCGGACCCCGGAAAATTTTCCGAAGTCGGACCAAAATTTTTCGGACCCGGAAAATTTTCAAAATCGGTCAAAAATTTTCGGACCCCGGAAAATTTTCCGAAGTCGGACCAAAATTTTTTCGACCCCGGAAAATTTTCAAAATCGGTCAAAAATTTTCGGACCCCGGAAAATTTTCAAAATCGGTCAAAAATTTTCGGACCTCGGAAAATTTTCCGAAGTCGGACCAAAATTTTTTCGACCCCGGAAAATTTTCAAAATCGGTCAAAAATTTTCGGACCCCGGAAAATTTTCCGAAGTCGGACCAAAATTTTTTCGACCCCGGAAAATTTTCAAAATCGGTCAAAAATTTTCGGATCCCGGAAAATTTTCCGAAGTCGGACCAAAATTTTTTCGACCCCGGAAAATTTTCAAAATCGGTCAAAATTTTTCGGACCCCGGAAAATTTTCCGAAGTCGGACTAAAATTTTTCGGACCCCGGAAAATTTTCCGAAATCGGACCAAAATTTTTTCGACCCCGGAAAATTTTCAAAATCGGTCAAAAATTTTCGGACCCCGGAAAATTTTCCGAAGTCGGACCAAAATTTTTTCGACCCCGGAAAATTTTCAAAATCGGTCAAAAATTTTCGGACCCCGGAAAATTTTCCGAAGTCGGACCAAAATTTCTTCGACCCCGGAAAATTTTCAAAATCGGTCAAAAATTTTCGGACCCCGGAAAATTTTCCGAAGTCGGACCAAAATTTTTTCGACCCCGGAAAATTTTCAAAATCGGTCAAAATTTTTCCGACACCGGAAAATTTTCCGAAGTCGGACCAAAATTTTTTCGACCCCGGAAAATTTTCAAAATCGGTCAAAAATTTTCGGACCCCGGAAAATTTTCCGAAGTCGGACAAAAATTTTTTCGACCCCGGAAAATTTTCAAAATCGGTCAAAAATTTTCGGACCCCGGAAAATTTTCCGAAGTCGGACCAAAATTTTTTCGACACCGGAAAATTTTCAAAATCGGTCAAAAATTTTCGGACCCCGGAAAATTTTCCGAAGTCGGACCAAAATTTTTTCGACCCCGGAAAATTTTCAAAATCGGTCAAAAATTTTTTCGACCCCGGAAAATTTTCCGAACTCGGACCAAAATTTTTTCGGACCCCGGAAAATTTTCCGAAGTCGGACCAAAATTTTTTCGACCCCGGAAAATTTTCAAAATCTGTCAAAAATTTTCGGACCCCGGAAAATTTTCCGAAGTCGGACCAAAATTTTTTCGACCCCGGAAAATTTTCAAAATCGGTCAAAAATTTTCGGACCCCGGAAAATTTTCAAAATCGGTCAAAAATTTTCGGACCCCGGAAAATTTTCAAAATCGGTCAAAAATTTTCGGACCCCGGAAAATTTTCCGAAGTCGGACAAAAATTTTTTCGGACCCCGGAAAATTTTCCGAAGTCGGACCAAAATTTTTTCGACCCCGGAAAATTTTCAAAATCGTTCAAAAATTTTCGGACCCCGGAAAATTTTCCGAAGTCGGACCAAAATTTTTTCGACCCCGGAAAATTTTCAAAATCGGTCAAAAATTTTCGGACCCCGGAAAATTTTCCGAATTCGGACCAAAATTTTTTTCGACCCCGGAAAATTTTCAAAATCGGTCAAAAATTTTCGGACCCCGGAAAATTTTCCGAAGTCGGACCAAAATTTTTCGGACCCCGGAAAATTTTCAAAATCGGTCAAAAATTTTCGGACCCCGGAAAATTTTCCGAAGTCGGACCAAAATTTTTTCGACCCCGGAAAATTTTCAAAATCGGTCAAAAATTTTCGAACCCCGGAAAATTTTCCGAAGTCGGACCAAAATTTTTTCGGACCCCGGAAAATTTTCCGAAGTCGGACCAAAATTTTTTCCACCCCGGAAAATTTTCAAAATCGGTCAAAAATTTTCGGACCTCGGAAAATTTTCCGAAGTCGGACAAAAATTTTTTCGACCCCGGAAAAATTTTCAAAATCGGTCAAAAATTTTCGGACCCCGGAAAATTTTCCGAAGTCGGACCAAAATTTTTTCGGACCCGGAAAATTTTCAAAATCGGTCAAAAATTTTCGGACCCCGGAAAATTTTCCGAAGTCGGACCAAAATTTTTTCGGACCCCGGAAAATTTTCCGAAGTCGGACCAAAATTTTTTCGACCCCGGAAAATTTTCAAAATCGTTCAAAAATTTTCGGACCCCGGAAAATTTTCCGAAGTCGGACCAAAATTTTTTCGACCCCGGAAAATTTTCAAAATCGGTCAAAAATTTTCGGACCCCGGAAAATTTTCCGAAGTCGGACCAAAATTTTTTCGACCCCGGAAAATTTTCAAAATCGGTCAAAAATTTTCGGACCCCGGAAAATTTTCCGAAGTCGGACCAAAATTTTTTCGACCCCGGAAAATTTTCAAAATCGTTCAAAAATTTTCGGACCCCGGAAAATTTTCCGAAGTCGGACCAAAATTTTTTCGACCCCGGAAAATTTTCAAAATCGGTCAAAAATTTTCGGACCCCGGAAAATTTTCCGAAGTCGGACCAAAATTTTTTCGACCCCGGAAAATTTTCAAAATCGGTCAAAAATTTTCGGACCTCGGAAAATTTTCCGAAGTCGGACAAAAATTTTTTCGACCCCGGAAAAATTTTCAAAATCGGTCAAAAATTTTCGGACCCCGGAAAATTTTCCGAAGTCGGACAAAAATTTTTTCGACCCCGGAAAAATTTTCAAAATCGGTCAAAAATTTTCGGACCCCGGAAAATTTTTCGAAGTCGGACCAAAATTTTTTCGAACCCGGAAAATTTTCCGAAGTCGGACCAAAATTTTTTCGGACCCCGGAAAATTTTCAAAATCGGTCAAAAATTTTCGGACCCCGGAAAATTTTCCGAAGTCGGACCAAAATTTTTTCGACCCCGGAAAATTTTCAAAATCGTTCAAATATTTTCGGATCCCGGAAAATTTTCCGAAGTCGGATAAAAATTTTTTCGACCCCGGAAAATTTTCAAAATCGGTCAAAAATTTTCGGACCCCTTAAAATTTTCCGAATTCGGACCAAAATTTTTTCGACCCCGGAAAATTTTCAAAATCGGTCAAAACTTTTCGGACCCCGGAAAATTTTCCGAAGTCGGACCAAAATTTTTTCGACCCCGGAAAATTTTCAAAATCGGTCAAAAATTTTCGGACCCCGGAAAATTTTCCGAAGTGGGACCAAAATTTTTTCGACCCCGGAAAATTTTCAAAATCGGTCAAAAATTTTCGGACCCCGAAAAATTTTCCGAAGTCGGACCAAAATTTTTTCGACCCCGGAAAATATTCAAAATCGGTCAAAAATTTTCGGACCCCGGAAAATTTTCCGAAGTCGGACCAAACTTTTTTCGACCCCGGAAAATTTTCAAAATCGGTCAAAAATTTTCGGACCCCGGAAAATTTTCCGAAGTCGGACCAAAATTTTTTCGGACCCCGGAAAATTTTCAAAATCGGTCAAAAATTTTCGGACCCCGGAAAATTTTCCGAAGTCGGACCAAAATTTTTTCGGACCCCGGAAAATTTTCCGAAATCGGACCAAAATTTTTTCGACCCCGGAAAATTTTCAAAATCGGTCAAAACTTTACGGACCCCGGAAAATTTTCCGAAATCGGACCAAAATTTTTTCGACCCCGGAAAATTTTCAAAATCGGTCAAAAATTTTCGGACCCCGGAAAATTTTCCGAACTCGGACCAAAATTTTTTCGACCCCGGAAAATTTTCAAAATCGGTCAAAAATTTTCGGACCCCGGAAAATTTTCCGAAGTCGGACCAAAATTTTTTCGACCCCGGAAAATTTTCAAAATCGGTCAAAAATTTTCGGACCCCGGAAAATTTTCCGAAGTCGGACCAAAATTTTTTCGACCCCGGAAAATTTTCAAAATCGGTCAAAAATTTTCGGACCCCGGAAAATTTTCAAAATCGGTCAAAAATTTTCGGACCCCGGAAAATTTTCCGAAGTCGGACCAAAATTTTTTCGACCCCGGAAAATTTTCAAAATCGGTCAAAAATTTTCGGACCCCGGAAAATTTTTCGAAGTCGGACCAAAATTTTTTTCGACCCCGGAAAATTTTTCGAAATCGGTCCAAAATTTTTTCGACAACGGAAAATTTTCCGAAGTCGGACCAAAATTTTTTCGACCCCGGAAAATTTTCAAAATCGGTCAAAAATTTTCGGACCCCGGAAAATTTTCCGAAGTCGGACCAAAATTTTTTCGGACCCCGGAAAATTTTCCGAAGTCGGAACAAAATTTTTTCGACCCCGGAAAATTTTCAAAATCGGTCAAAAATTTTCGGACCCCGGAAAATTTTCCGAAGTCGGACAAAAATTTTTTCGACCCCGGAAAATTTTCAAAATCGGTCAAAAATTTTCGGACCCCGGAAAATTTTCCGAAGTCGGACCAAAATTTTTTCGACCCCGGAAAATTTTCAAAATCGGTCAAAAATTTTCGGACCCGGAAAATTTTCCGAAGTCGGACCAAAATTTTTTCGACCCCGGAAAATTTTCAAAATCGGTCAAAAATTTTCGGACCCCGGAAAATTTTCCGAAGTCGGACCAAAATTTTTTCGACCCCGGAAAATTTTCAAAATCGGTCAAAAATTTTCGGACCCCGGAAAATTTTCCGAAGTCGGACTAAAATTTTTTCGGACCCCGGAAAATTTTCCGAAGTCGGACCAAAATTTTTTCGACCCCGGAAAATTTTCAAAATCGTTCAAAAATTTTCGGACCCCGGAAAATTTTCCGAAGTCGGACCAAAATTTTTTCGACCCCAGA